>RBZT01000954.1:0-64190 GCA_003693705.1 Polymyxa betae
TGTTTTCAAAACCATTGTGGTGCCTCACATGATGAATTTTTGCGACGTTGGGGACCACAGGTAAAACATTCAAAATGGAAGGGCTCGCATTGTAAGACAGACGCTATCGATTCATGTTCATTCTCGCCAGCTGCCAATAATGAATAAACAGATTGATGTCTATCAATTTTAAGAACGATTAATCTACGCGCAGATTGTGCAGGTCTAAATTTCACGCATTTTTTCTTTCCACCACGTTCCACCACACTATAACAACAGACTATTAATTATAAGCCATAGAACGGATGTTGGGAGCGCAAATTTGTATCAATTAATAAGAGATTATTAATTATAAGAACATTAGTTATAAGAAGAGAGTCTACAGTACTAATTTGTCGTGACGAAACCATTGCAACCGCTAGATTTAGCTAGATCCGCTTGCCTGACCAGGCGAAACGTGCCCATGACGGAGAGTCAGCTCGTATGGGTGCCCATCGGTCCACCACAGGATCCGATCTCTCAAGACGACGGCGATGCAGCGATGGACGTCTCCGAGCTGGGTCTAGCTCTGACGACAGTGGCTTTGCATCCTACCACACCAGCGACTTCCAGTCTTTGGGAGACGATAGCGAAGGCGGCGACAATGCTGCTATCTTCACTCTCCACGGTCGTCGTCCCTCTCGTGGAATAATGGAACGGCAGTTGGCGCGAACGCGGGTGAGATCGGTGCGGGCCGGAGCGCATATCCTCTACGGATCGACTCATGGACAAGTCTGGCCGTATACTCCTGGTCTGCATGAGTCATCCTGCAATAACGCCGCCCGACTTTGAAGGCGATATGATCCTTTTTTTTCTCATAAATAGAAGCGAATATAATTACCAAATTCTCGTTTCTGCACCAACTATGGCTTTCTACTGGAGGTTTCCCATAAATACTACAGACCTCGGCGATCTCCTGCTTACAACATGAACGCTGAAGCAAAAATAGAATGCTGCTGTAATTTAACGACTATTGACTTTGTTGTATAATACATCTTTCTGTTAGTCAAGACTCTTTAGCCATTCCGAAAGCAAGCTACTGTAGACTTATAAATAATAGTACGGTCGGGAGAAGGGGTAGGTATCAATTATGAGGGGATTCGTGCTTATCGTCGACCTGTTGATCGGGGTCGGTTTGAGTAAACAACGAAACAGATCTATCTGGTGAACCAGCTCAAAACTGATCAGCTCTCTCATCATGAATTCAGCAGATCGGCTCGTGATCATTCGGTTCGAATTGCTGATATCGATGCAGACATAATTCGTCGGAAATACCCACAGAACCACAACGATAGATATCACAATCAAACAGCAGGTCAACATCGTCATAACTATAACGCAAGAATATAGCTGAGAAGATTTGCAGAATGTCTGCGATAAATCCCATTAGCATGGAGAAGCCAGATCTGCTCGAGTTCATGCAGGATAAATGCAACATTGGAACCATAGATCTGTTCACTTACCCAATCGAACAGTTGAGGATACCTCTAATCATCAATCACGCCATTCAATTTCGATTTCAAAATATGTTGTAGCCATTGTGCAATGGATTCAAAATGTATTCCCTTTTGTGAATGCTCTGAACAACAGTGCACAACACTTGTATTAAGAGAATATATAAAGATTGATTCGACTGTAGTCTTAATCGTTGCAAGTTGCAACTAGGATTAAGATTGTCAAAACGACAATGAGAATGGTATTGCACTGGCAGAAATGGCTGGATTTTAATACATTCTGTTGGATCTGATTTCTCCAGGTCGTTCCAATGATCTTGTACTGTTATGAAGCTTGATAAATTCAGGATCCTGGTCCTCATCAGACTCGCCATATTCTGCACTGGAATCACTTCCAATTGAGTCTTCATTTGCTTCGGAACCGCTGGTTGATTGGCGAGGAATAGATCTTCCAGAGTCATCAGAATTTTGATTCCGAAACGATTGTTGGTAGATTTACTTTTGGCGACTATCGACAATAATTGTATTGTCAGTGTTGCTGTGCAGGTTGATATCTACAAAGTCAGGATTCACGTTTAGATCTGATATATCTGCAGGATTGTCATCTGGCATTAAGCGACCACTAACAGATTTTTTGTCGGGTAACAATCCTTCCCGATGATGTTCATTTTCATCGCCCTCTTCTCCAATAGTAAATACTGGTTTAGTATTGTCAGGATGCTCAGATTCATGTGTTCGCTTAGAAGATTTCTTCAAGCTCCCTTCCTTTTCATCGTCCCATTCCTCTTCGTATAAATCGAGTTCGTGCATATCAATCTTTACATTCCAAATCTCTTCTTCCTCTTCAGGACTGAACAAAAGTGAGCGAGATGGAAGATTATTCAGTCAAGAAACAATAGTCAATAAACAAAACGGTGAAACCTGAACAATCCAATTTGGTTGATTACTCGTGAACATTACGATAGGTTCTTCGTGCCTTGCAGCAGGACAGTGTAGCTCCCATATAAAGTCAGATCTACGACTACAAGACTATGAAATAAAGGAATAGAGAGACAATAATATCAATGATATAGTGTGTACATAGCTGTATGATCCCCTGTTTAACAAACACCCTATCACATTCTATATAACATCATTCATAATCATCTACATAACATTATTCATAATCAATACCATATCAATCCACTTCCTCATTAACTCGATAGACCAATTGATTTATTAATTGGAGGTCTGTCACGACGATTCCGGTGGAGATCGTAACGTCTCTGAGATGGCCCATATTTCTAGAATATTGTTTTCTGATACGGAGGCTATGGTCCATGGGGAATCAGTAGACCAATCAAAGTCATTGATAGTAGCAGTATGGCCTCCATGAATGAACGCCAATTCAGGTGGACCTTCTGCTGCTTCGTCCACGGTTTGCGACGCTCCTTGCTGGGATAAATCCCAAATCATTACACGACGATTCGTCCCACTTGTAGCGACGACATCGCGTTTGAATGGAGCCCATGCAATCCTGGTCATATAAAACGGAGCCCGATTGCAACCTATTAAATGGTAAATATTTGTCGTGGAGGTAATGCAATAGCACCTGTCGAAACGAATGGCAAATTTTATGCTAGAAAGATAATAACGGACTGACCAAACAGAAAACGTAAAAATATTTGTTATTACCGTCATGCAACGAATGAATAGGACTATCTGGCCGACGAACGTCCCATATGTAGAGGATGCCATTGTCGCCACCACATGCTAAAACAGTTGAATCGAAAGGAGACCATTCTACAGCTGATCCTGCGCAAGGTAAAGGCAGAGACAGGCTACATTCTTCAGTTCTGTCGTCCCATACGAGGACAGTTTTATCATCGGATGCAGATGCAAGGCTGGACGGTTGTAGAGGACTATAATGTAGATCGGTTACGATAGCATCATGACCATTAAGACTAAGTACAGGTGGTACAAAACCAGTTATTGGATCAGGACAAGCCTGAACATCCCACGTATAGACTCCATTATCTGCAGAACCCGCTGCAACACGACCAGCTTGTAATGGCGACGATGTTAAGGCTGAAGCTTCAGTATTGAGTCCTCCCAATCCCACTAATCTCGAGCATTTTCGAAGTTCAGGTGGTACTACAGCACTCTGACGTCCTGGAATTTGGCCTGATGATAGAGCTCCAATATCATAAAGCGACACGATGGGATCGTCATCGCCGATACAAGCTGCAAGAGATCTTGCAATCCCACGAACTAATTGGATACGTCGAATATCGCTGCTTGAAGGCCATGCACTTAATGTTTTAATCTTGCCTGCAGTATGAGTTACTGATGAATGAGCGCCAGTAATATCACGACGAACAGCAGGAGAATAGACAGGAGGCAGTTGCACTTCCATTAGTAATAAATGAGGTTGATCAGCGTTTGAGGTAGCAGCACCAATTAAACATTGAAGTGATTGAGGGGAGCTTGAGCCTCGTAGGAACTGTACTGAATTAGACGGCCAAATCAAGCCCTGATACAGGACGACTTCGTAGAGAAAAGGAGCAGCAGCTCTCCATACTTTATACTGACGCCGAATAACATGGTCGGGAGGCGGTTGCTGGTGTAAAACTGGCGATTGAGACATTCGATTTCAAGGTTTAATGGTCATGAAAACTTGAAAAAGCAATCACGATGAGTCTGCGCATTGGCTTCAGTGCAAATGAAGACATTTCATTTTTGGAAAGTGCGCACTGTGAAAAAATGAAACTTTCTGTTTTATTTGGACATTTTCTCCATTATTGAATACCAATTTGCAATTGTCACCGGCAGCAAACAATTTATTGAAACGGAAGCGTCCAGTTTTTGAATACTATCAGCAGATGGTGCTGTCACTCACCCCTACACAATGCCATTTCTGGCGTTCTGGTTAGGCTCCAGAACTATCAGCAACATAGTTATTTATTCATGTTCCTGTTTGCAGTAGGCTGACACAATTGCCTTCCTTATGTCAACAGCATCAATTTCTAGCGACTTTGAAAGCTCTAACAGGTCCTCAAGCCGCACGGATTCATGTATGGACTCATTGATATTATTATACCTCTGAAACAAGTTTGTTATAAATCAATAATATCCTGCCCACGAATTATACCTTGTTTACAAGAATACTGGAAATGTCATTAAGGTCCCTTATGTCTTCGTCTTGTGTTTGACCCAGGTCCCATTCCAAAACGCTATTGGCGTCTATCGTGTTTAGAAGTGGATGTTGTAATAACTGATCCGCTGTCCATCGATCATCCGGATTCGATTGTAGACAGCACGATACCAGATGACGGAATTCATCTGGGAAATAATCGGGGATATCGGGAATAGGCTGAGCTTGAATTTGCTGGATAATGCCAAAGAAGCCGTCCTCGGTCGAATATGGATGCCGCCCTATTGCTGCATATACCAGCACAAGACCAGCAGCCCAAATATCAGCTGACATGCCATATTGACCTCCTTCTAGTCTCTCTGGGCTCATATACACCTGAGTCCCGATAAACCCATCCAAATATGGTCTCGATGAACGAACAGTCTCGGAAATGCCAAAATCTGTCAACTTCAGACAGCCTCGTTTCGAAATGAGGACATTGCCAGGCTTGATATCTCGATGGACTAAATGTCTCTTGTGAATATAGGACAATCCAGTGAATATTTGCTTGGCGAAGTGCAAGACAATGGGTGCCGGTAATGGTCCACATCTTTCCACACATGATTGAAGTGATCCTCGGTTCATGAACTCTAAAACTAACATTGCTCTACCTAGACCATGACAATCGTTATAAAGTTGGAGAGAACCCAGCAAACATTGTCGATCTTTAAAATGCAAGAAAACACATGGACGTGACATTGATCTACCTTTATTATAATATGCACCATAAAACTGGACGATATTATTGGCAGAGTACATGTCAGCAAATGTTGTGAGTTCCTTCACTAATTGCCTGAAAGACACGATCAAATAAGTTTCAAAAATCAATAAGAAGCGCCAAACAATTGAACCTTCGCTTCTCTTGAGAATATACGTCGATAGATTTAAGCACATACAGACCAATCCGATCTAATCGAAGAGCTTTGATAACGGATGCAGATGCACCTTTCCCACCAGTTCCCAATAATTCAAAATCAGAGAATGACGTTGATACTGATTCTGTCAAGAAAGCTGATTGTCTCCCTTTGTGTACAGCAAACAGCATCTGACTTGGCGAAAGCGAATTTTGATCATTAAACAGTCCAGTCTGCCCGATACTAAATCCTTGAGTTCGAAATGTCGATGAGGTCATCATAAATGAATTTCTAGGCCTAACGGCTAATGAGCAGCGAAGCGCGGTCGACCTGGCATTTGAGCAGTTTGGAGAAGAGAGCGAGGGAGGGGAGATCTGTACTTGAAATCCAAGAGGTGACAATGGCGGTGACAGAGACAGAGCTGGCCGAGTAGATCCAGATCCTTGAAAGCCAATAACTGATGTCGATTTTCGTTGTGCATGGGGAAGAATGATAGATCTGGCGCGAGGTGATATCGAGACCGATGTACCTCTAAAATGGGATGGTTGACGTGGTGAAGGCGGATACAGATCATCTTCTTCATTGTCGCTGTGGATTTTATAGCTTAAAGGCGTTGGTGGGATGTCTAAAGACTGACGATCCGACCGAGTTAACTGAATCAAGATTCGTGACATTTGGCAAATGGACGCGTGTCGTATCCGGTCTAATCTCCTTTGACGAGCAAAAAATCCAAGAAATTTTAGTGAAACAATAATCAGCAATAGAAATGATGTGAAAACTTCGAATAGAGAGCAGGCCTATCTTACTGTTGCAGCTGCAATCAATTCCTGATCTTGTGCGATCGCATCAATAGCCGATAATCCATAACGACGATCAATGCGCTTGAACACCACAACAAATAGAATCATGGCACAAGTCAAAACGAGCATAGCAAACATAATAGCAAATATGGAAATCAGATGAGTCTTATGGACGGATTGTTTAACGACGGTGATGGTGATGGGCTTTGCTGTTTGGTTTTCCTCTGCTGAGTCTTGAGCGACAGATTTTACTGCAGTATCGACTTCATCCATCACACCGTCATGAGCGTTCACTGACTTCGGTTCAGTCTCTACCATGCTTGTTTCATTTGCCATATTCGTATTAGCATGGGTCAATGAACATGCGGACGAGGTCACAGAATCAGGTCTTTGCGATAAACGCCTCGAATTGTTACAAGAATCATTGTGTGAGCAAACATGAGCAGATGCACATTTAGAAGACCTTGACTTAGAAACTTGGTCCTGGTTAATGTCTTCAAGATTGTAGAAATTGTCCTCAAGTTTGGGTTCAATATCAATCTCTTTTTCGCCTAAATCTTGACAACCCATAAAATCTTCTTGAAGTGTGTCGAAGTCGTTTTCAACCTCAGAGTTCCCAGAGTTAGGAAGCCCGAAAGTACTGAACCCGTTGAAATCGATACTTGATGAGACCGAGAATGAGCCACTACGTGGACGGGAGCGTTCGGTTTCTAGACGTTCAACTCTGCTTTGAAGATCGCCAACTTCATCTCGAAGAGCACTAACTTTTTTCTTTAAATGAGCGTTTTGCTTGTGTAGCTCTAAGAAAGCGAGCAAGCAACAAGTCGCAATGTCATCACGATTATGTCTAGAACCAATTGTATCAAAGTCCCAGGTATTTGGAGGCAATGACGTTATAAGCTCAAATGAATCATCCAATAAATCTTCAGAACTGATTGAATCACCATTAAAAACTGGAGAGTCGGGTTCTTCTTCCATCTCTTCCAATTTCAAACGGAATATCGCTGCCAAATTGTTCATTGACATGGACCGTACAGGGAACTTGAAACTTTTGGGCCTGAAACGGAGGGAGAAGGCAGCCTGTGCCATGAGTATGGTGGTGAGTACAATATACTGATACATGGCAATCTATCTCTGTATGATTAATATCATGCGTCTTTTGAGTGTACATCCTCAACGAACATACGGCGCTTTTTAATCCATTTCTAGAGACAGTACTGTACACGTGTCATGTCCAATTGCGTTCATGCGGGCCAGCACAGTACAAGTGTATTGTATCCACATGAGTGACATCACCTGACCATTTCCCCTTATATTGATTATTTTAACTTGATAAATATTTATCTAATCTATGGGCCATCTCTGCCAGTTCACTTGTTCTGTATGCATTCTCACCGAGACATGTTTTTGTATTACGAATTATTCTGCAAGCTAAGCAGCATCGGCTCCAGCCAGGTAACTTGCATATCTTGGGACATTGACTCTCTTTCGCCGTTTAGAACGGCAACCAGAGCCGAAAGTAAAGACGGGCAAAAGAAGCGATCGGCTCGCTTCCGAATATCGCTACAGATAGAAGACATTTCAGAGGTTGATTCCAACCTAGCGGTTTGTATCAACTTGGCAAGTTTAGAAAAGTCCCTTAGAACAGCGTCATGATTCAGATTTACATAATCATGGCGACGAAATTGCATCATATAGGATGGTTCTGACAAATCTATACAAACTCAGTTTATCTTTACAGAAACGTAAATGAAAACCTTTTGGAACTGAGCAATTTGACGAAGCTAAAAAGTTGCAGCTAAATAAATCGGATTGAAGACTGGGCAGTACAGCTCCAGGTTCTAGCACGTCCAAGATTAGAGAGTTGGGGGCCATTCGTCGCAGAAGCCCCAGCCAGTTCCGCTTGGAATTTAACTCTACCTAAAAGATCCAATGAGGTTCATTTTATGGGCGCAACAAGAAAGTTTACAATAGCAACACGATCTGACAGATGTAATGCCAATGCCAACTTCGTATAGGCGTCGGATGAGTCGACGCTGTACAGCGAATGTCGAGAAATAAGGGAATACGAGGCGAAACAATTTTGAATGAAGCCTTTAATAGGAAGATTACATTGCCACTCATATCCCGCATCCCAGGCGACAGTATTGGGATCAGGTTCAGCACGAACCGATAGCAAATTTTGAAGCCCAAGCCGTATGTATCCCTAAGATAATGTCAAAACAATCCTTCAAGAGTTATTGCTTACCGTATATACAGGGAATAAATCATCATAAAACTTGTCAATATGCGATTTTACATTAGCATTTGGAAGCTCGACAAAACCTAGCAATACGATGAAATTCCTATAAAACGTAAATCAAGCAAACCTTACATAGATGTCCATTCCCAGAAGAAGCCAATCGATGATATGGGTTTTTTATGATGTCAGCATCATTTTGATTCCCAAGACAGACGACGTTTAGGTAAATCGAGTATCTACCGATGACTTGAGCTTCCCAATGAAAAATTTGCAACTTGCTTAAACAAACCCGAGACCTTTCTTGGACTTTCTGCACGAAAGCGCAAAAATTCTCCATCGCTAAATCTTCTAAAGCGTCTGGATCTGAAGCTTGAATAGGCCGAAATCGGCAATATTCCCAACCGTGTAAGAGTCTGCCATCAGTGAATAGTACCACTTGAATTTTAGTTCGCTGTGGAAAAGTGTATGCTAAATCATCGACTAGTTTCTCCAAAGCAGGACCTACCATTAGAAAAATGATTAAAGATACTGAAACATTGCTGATAAATTCCTAAACGATTTTACACAAATATTTTTACGGAACAGTAGAAAACTCCAACGAGAACCGAAACTGTAAATCTCTTTAACAACGACATGATGAAGTACCTAATGGCCCTCTTTCATGAAGCGACATCTGATAGATTCGCCGCCTAATGGCTGAATGATCATCAGTGAATGGGACCGAACACTGAGTTTCATGGGCGCTGAACTCGTAAAGAGTAACCAGGCCACGATCGGGCAGTTTCTTCAGCAGATGCAAAATCATGAGCTGCATGATGTCCTTCCGACTACGTTCATGACGCTGCTGGCTATCTGGATCTGTGGCCAACAACAGAGATAGAGATGCTGATACAAACAAAACGGTTGGCATAACGAGTGCGCATTGAATATCATCAGAACAGTTTACTGATCTCAATACTTCTCTTCTGATCTTGTGTGTGAATAAAATAACAATCAATAATGTCCTTAAAAGTTTGTTGTCTAACGTTGGCGTTTTACTAAGAGATTATTTGACTGACTCATGTCATGGCTTGAATGTGATGCAAAGGCAGCTGGAACCTTGACCTGCTTAATGAGGTATATTTGGGTTGGGTTGAACTGGATTGCAATAGGATTATTTGTCATCTTGTCGACATTACCGCTACTTTCATATGATAACGCATATGAAGGATCTTAGCAACGCCCCTCAAGCTATGATAGCTGATTGAAGCAAACACGTTTCTGGAAATAAAAATTCAATAATAGAGAGCTACAAATATGCCAGATTCATTTTGCCAATTGACATTCAAGAATAATGAGTGAGATAAATCATGGCAACACTAAACTTACATTCTGCATTCAATCACACTGCGGACAAATGTCCCAACTAACAGTAGATGAATAGCGCAACCCACCAAACTCAACTTGAAAGGGCTGCGGACCCCTGTCGCTTTAGTCATCGTCTTCCATCTCTTTTGTATAGTTGGGCAATCATTTGTCCATCGCTATTAGCGTCTTCCCGGATGTATGGCGATCAGCATCGGATGGCGTCGTCTTCTTCAATTGCTTTCGTCGCTCGGTTCGCCCGGGCTCTAAAAGAACTGAACACAGCCTCGAAACCGCAAATATCTTCCCTGACCATGATCGCCGGCGACGAACCTCATTTGTCACCTCAGATTGTCGATATGTTATCTGATGAACTCCTCAGGGTACTAAAATATAACTTAATCACACCATTGTATTATCAAAACTTCGTTTTTGTGCTCCTTAAGCGCTGTGGGCCATTAACGAAGTTTTGCAGTGAAACAGTAATCGACTGGATTAGTGGATAGCTCTGAAGATCACAATAATAGCCAATCCATTACTTCATTATGTTTTTTGGCTCATAGCGCTCTTGGAATGGATGCAAAACTTGGACAGATTGATGCTTTTTGTTTGTTGCTGATTTATTTATTTGTAGCGGCCCCCAACTGATCGCCTTCCTGTCCTCTACCTAATGGATTCCATCGTGAAGAACATTGGCGGTCATTTCGTATCTCTATTCGCTCCTCGCCTGCCTCTCCTGGTTTTATCTACCTTCGACGAAGTCCCTCCCCGTCATCCCATTCAAAACTCTATAATAAGATTGGTGGATTCATGGCGCCAGGCTCGTTCTTTTCCGCCCGAAGTGGTGTTTGATATCAAGAGAAAACTTCTGGAGCCGCCTCCTCCTAAGGCTCCTATCATGCATGTACCTTCACATAGTCTCCCGCCACCAATCAAGCATATACAGCCGCCTCCTACCAAACGAGTTCGTCATATGCCACCATCAGCTCCTCAAGCTATAGCCCCAGCTCCAGTTATTCATCAGATATCTGCACCTCCTCCAGAGCCAATTACACAATCTCCTGATTTCTCAAGTGAATCTTTAAGGCAACCTCCTGCTGCGGCTGTAGCCGCTCTATACACTGCACTTCCATTGCAATGCGAATATTGTGCCCTGAGGATTGCCAACAAGGCAGATATGGCTGAGCATTTGGACTGGCACTTCAAAGAAAATCGCGAGGCGAAGCTGAGAGAAAAGTCTTCAAGATCACAGCACTGGTTTATGTCTTTAGAGGATTGGATTAAATGCTCAGGTGAAGATGAACGCGAGGCGCCTCCTTCTTTCTTTGACCAGGAGTTGGCGGCACAGGAAGCTGCCAGTACTTCCAAAAAGGGGTCAGAAACGGTTTGTCGCTGTGTACGTGAATTCTTCTCGCTTTATTGATAACATCCAGGTTGCCAGCGTTAAAGCAGACGATTCAAGGGCAAACTGTGCCAAATGTGGCGAGCCTTTCGAGAAATTCTGGGACGACAACACAGAAGACTGGATGTTCAAAGAAGCAGTTGAAATACTCGAAGGATCCCCGTTTGTGCATTATTCTTGTTTAGATGAAAACAGATAAAAGTGTATTTATAAATTTCTTTGAACACATACTATAATTTGGCATTACAGCAGTGATCATGTGATTATCCAGCAGAAATGATGAACTGATGGTAAGTAAGCGTTTTTAATCCGAGATCTTACACGGATCCCTTAATCATCAAAATATAGCACAGGATTGTGCAGAGCATGAGTAAAACCCCCACTCGTCGACTTAGTGGTCAGGATCGCCTGTGCCTGATTACTGTTGGGACAACAAAGTTTGACGCTCTGATCGAGGCCATTGATGCCAACTGCGATGCTGTCCTGGAAGCGCTTCGTAAGCGCGGCTTATGTCGTCTTCAGATTCAGATCGGACGCGGCTCTGTATTCCCACAGCGACTCTTAGATACTGCAGCCAAATCGGGGTCGGTTTTTCATCAGATTCTTTGTTTACAAGACATTTCAGAAATTCATTTAACAAAACCTTTTTTCCACTGCGTTGCCAGATTTAAAGAGTTTCTGCAGGTTTCATGTTGAAGTATCAGACTTTATTGACGGTATTGATGAAGTAATTGGGACATGTGGGTTGATCGTAAGCCATGCAGGAGCCGGTACCATTTTGGAAGCACTTCGCGCCCAAAAACCACTTATTGTGGTCGTGAATACAACACTTATGGACAATCACCAGGTGGAATTGGCAACTCACTTAGCTGAGAACCAGCATCTTTATGCGACAACTGTCAATAACATCATTGATGCTCTGGACAAAGCTGATCTGAAATTTCTCCGACCTTTGCCTACATCTAATGCTCATACATTCGCCCGTCATTTTGACTCAGCTATGGGGTTTTCTGATCCATAGCATAGCATCGATAATTAAAATCCAGATCCATAACTTGCGCATTATGCTTTATTACTACTTACAGTATGAGATGCAGAAATGGGTATGAGATAATGACTGATCAGAATACTGTGCCATCGCTGCGAATGTGGATTGGAGGTGAACTGTCAGTTCTCATCCTGGCAGCGATAATGCGCCCAGCGCGCCAAGTCCCACCTTCCAAAACTTTGGGCAACGGAAGTTCCGTTTCTGATAGCTTGAAATGCTGCAAATACTTTGATTGATACAACCATCACACAGGAAAGAATTTACCTTGCGGACAGCCTCTGCGACCAGATCAATTAAGCACACGGTGCATGCCCGCCATTCAATGACCAATTCAGATCCGACATCGAAATAATTTCCAAGCGTAGAGGGATTGCGAGGCATTAACACACCAGTATCGACGAATAAACCACCATTACGGTATTCAGCAAGACCAGTGACAAGATGCATGTGCTCGATCTATTCAGCAATCAATCAATAAAATTTTCCAAAAGATAGTGGCTCACTTGAATTCCGTTGTTAATTAGCGGCTCCATAATTGACAGCAACAGCCATTGGGAAAGCTTATGGAAAGGAACCAAATCGCTGCCTGGAACTTTAGTCTTTAGAGGATTATATGACCAGACATCCCCACGACGAACTCCAGAGAGTGTTGTCGGCCAAACAGACTGCAAACCTTCAATCACAGCGCGCCTGAGATGATCATATCAAATTACAACAGTCAGATTGCAGCAATAATTGAGTACCAAAGTATGCGGATTGAAACATGATTCTTTGCATCGACATGTCTCAGTACATAATCTACCACATTGCCTAATGACTCCCATTATATACAAACTTGGTTTGATAGATGTGAACGCGATACCGGGCCGACAAATTTCGGTGCCAAAATATTCAGGCGACGCATCCAGAGCATCCGCTAATCGATGTAGAAGGCCCAGTCGGCCGTTTACACCAACAAGCGGATTGCTTTTGGAGACTTGGAATCCTTTTTGAAGGGTAGAGATGTTTATGCGCTTTAACCCAACTGAGTTGACACGATGGCGTACTGCCTGTTTAGAGGAATTATTTACTTGTGGTCTAACCCCGGGCAAGCTGGCTTACCTCATCACTTGAGAAGGTTCCTGAAACAAACATATCCAAAACTGCAGAAGCCAGGCCTTCCGATCTTACCTAATAGTCACATAAATCAAATGAAGATAGATCCAATAAACCTAACCCTAATATTGCCTTCAGAATCGACATACTTCCAATCATTTCCCGCTCCTGCGTCCAACAAAGAAGCCACTGTAATCAAATCGATCAGCCGCCGACTCTTTTCCCATTTGTCACAAGGCCAGTTCTCTAGCAGGTAGCATTGAGAAAGAGAGCAAGGATGAAAACAGTAAACCCTACCAGCCATTTGTTCAGCTAGATTGACTCCGTCGACCACGAAATGTCGCATGCGACCATGAAAAGGGATGTTGAGTTTCGGATACGTTTGTGAAATTGAAGCAACAACTTCGTTCACTGCTTTGGGAAGATTCTCTGTCAAGGTAATCTGCGTTAGTTCAAGCGAATAAAGCACATTGAGATTTCATTACCCATATTTAGCTTGAAATGAATAAGACTATCCTTATGCGCTAGACTGAAAACGCGCTGACATCGCTCTCGAACGGCTTCCAGAGTTCGAATTTCAGCGTTGATATCACTGGCGCTAATAACATCGGTATGGTAACCAGCTGAAACTTTAGCAGTAATTTCAATCTGAAGCAATTAGAAAAAAGTCAGGCCATAGAAGTTCAGGAAACTTACTTGGGCAGACTCTGGAACCAGATCATCCGGAAGTGATATTCGTTGCATCACTTCGATTCCTGCAGATCTTATCGCATCGTATTTATCACTGGACATTGACAGCAGCCAATCAATTCGGGTGATACCAAGCCATAGCAGGACATCTGGCATCAATTCCTGGAACCTAGAGAGAGTTTAAAACCTGATAGATGTCAAGATTCACTTCAACCTGGCATCCCGAACACCAGCGATCGATTCGGTTTGATAAAAATAGGTTTCCGCTCGGTCACCGCCTTGCTGCATCCTTCGTGCATTGTAGACCCGAAATTTTGTACCTGACTCCATTAAATGTGGACAGCATGAACCAGCTAATTTGTACATTCTCCAAGGGCTCGCCCTTCCTTTCGATAATAAGCAATGATACCAACACCTCCACGTTGAGCACATTCTACCGCACCCTATAGAAATTACAATTACCTCATATTTTGGAGCTTTACAAAGCCTACTTGTATAGCGAAGATGAGGTAGGGCCTGCATGTGCAAATATCGGTTCCGAAGACATCACTTCCATTACATTCATCATGGCAACGGACTGCAACCTTAAAGGCATTTAGTGTTTAAGAGATGACAGCGATTGGTTAGACTTCAAACCTCAGTTCGTGGATCAGCGAGTTTATCAAGATTGCCAACAAAATATAACGTCACTCCTCCGACAGGAACAAGATAGGATTTCAGCTGATGGAGAGTCTCAAATCAAGCAAGATCTGAAAAGATTGCGAATAACATACTTCTTCGTTCAAAATATTATTGTTCTGAGTATAACGAGCCAATTTCTCACGAACTAGCTTTTCGCTTAAGCCCAAGCGAGCCGTTAATCCTGGAATGTTCCACACGTGATCGATGGCGCATTTGATACATTTAATGCCTCCGTCGTCACCAACAATGATGCCATCTCTAGATAACCCTAAAGCAATTATCTTACGTCACTGATCGATTCAGCCACAGCAATTGAACCAACTACCCTTCAGTTCTTCAAGGTACATTGTTGCAGTAGTAGCAGCAATTGTTGGGCGCTGTGACCACATTCCCCAAGGATCAAACGACACAATCTGTCGCCAATGTCCTTGAACAGACGCCTTCTTTAGATGTGAATCCAGGCTCTCGATAAAAAATCTAATATATTCTGAAACAAGAGAGCATGAACAAGAAAAAGCTTACTCATCCTTCGACCTTCTCATATGGATAGCAGCAAGATCGTTGCCGGATTTTGCTTCCGCAAGAGCATGATAGGGCGAATTCGCACCACCATAAAATCTAGGATTTCTGACTTAGCGAAGTAATTTTGGGAGGATGAGAAGCAAACCCAGCGAATCGACCTGATTCGAGGTCAGCATGAAGATCAGCAGCAGTATAGGCTGGATCAAAGAGTGGAGTGGAGGTCTTATTCATGAAGAATAGAAGAGATGTGAGAGTAGCGAGAGCCTCTAAAGGGTTACTAGGTGTTACTGTATATAGAGTGCACTTATAGACACTGTCTATAGCGAGGGCAGCCCATTTGCAAAAAGGTCCTTCCGGAATGTTTTTGTTGTCTACTCTCCATACAACATCACCAAGTCTTTCAGCGATCCATGACTTCACGTCATATCTCGATCATTCGTCTAGAATCTGTAGCCGTTGTTTCACGTTATGATGAGAAAGGTATACTGTGATCAAGTATTATAGCCTACGATAACGACCATAGTCAAACTCACAACAGCCTGTTATGATGGCTGCTTTCCATTGCAATTGGTTATAGAATACAGAGGCTCATCTTTATCATTCTCTGTGAATTTCAGTTCATTAGAGGTTCACTTTACAATTGTAGGTCTTTAATAATACTTGCAACGCGATGATGGTATATCGGGTGCTAGATGTCATGAAGCCGAAAACGATTGTGCATTCTATCAGATATGTAAATGGTGCTGCTATTATTGAGATCGAATTTAGTACTGTACTACCGGCTAAAACCGGCTTTCTGGAACAGGGTTCTACCCATAACCTTGTACAATGGCATCAACTAACCAGTTTGATATCCATTCTGAGGATTATGTCAAGAACATGCGGATTCGTTTCCGCGAACAGGCAGCTCGTTTTTTGGAAGATGTTAGTTTTGATGTTGGGGCTGTACTTGCAAGAGATCTGTCTCTTCAAGACGAAGACACCAAAGTAGGTTTTGATTTTGCGTTCTAATTTTACAGTGAACCAACACTTCATGTGTAGAATAGACTATCTGAGTTACACAAAGGTCTTTCGGAGCAGGTTCAGCATATGCACAAAGTCATCAAGAAAGATAAAAGTATTCTGGTTGCGTCAACCGCTCATCGAGTAATTTTTAACAATAGAGACATAGCTCTAATTCATTTCTCATAACTGTTTCAGCATAAAAAAGACATCCATTTCACACAGAATGAACTAAAAACACTCCAAGAAATAGCGAAACAAGAGGTAAGAGAATCTGTTTGCCTGCTTTTAAACATTCTCATCATTTCAGAACGACCCAAATGGGGTTGTTTCCATGTTTCTGAAGCGTCGGGAAGAAGGTGCTGCTCGTAACCGATATAAAGAATTTGTGAAACGTGCTGAAGCCAAGTACTTCGAACATCGCCGAGACGGGCGTAAAGGCAAATTTGATTTCCGGCATGTGATTCGCGACTCGATGCGTTTAAACACAAATCTCGCCCATTCTTCAGATAACAAGAAGGTCGATAATCATCTTTGCTTTTTGCTTTTTATTAAACGTGCTTGTAGCGTTCCAAAGCGAATCGTGTGCCAAAGCTTACAATGCCTGGTGAACAACACAGCAAGGAAGATCTCACGTTATCAGAAAAGAGTTCCGATCTAACTCGGTCTGAGGTTTCAATATCGCCGAATTCAGATCATCCGACTTCGATTCGATCGGCCCCGAACATGCTTTCAGCAAGGCTGGCTTCTTATAAATCAGCCAATCATTCAACTCGGTGGAAATGTCGAGATCAGCTAGACCCAGATTCTGAAGCGGTTAAAACTATAGTGAATGAATTAGCAGAAACAGTAGAACTTCTCCTCGATTTCGAGCATCAACCATTCCATACTGCAGTACCTCCTCAGTACTCGTTTTACAAACAGAATGACACAATTGGAGATATTCAACCCGACCAAGCTGAAGAAGGCGAACCTGCTGTTGATGATGAAGATCGTAACGATGGCTATTATGGAATTTCTGGTGAACCTAACAGTAATATATCTGAAGATCAACCAGATCAACCAAATGATGATTATGAACTTATGCAAAAGCTGGGGCGTTCTTTGAATGATGACGACGAAACAGTCGTCGATGATGAGATCATTGACGATAAAGCCTCTTCTAGATGCGATGACGCAGAAGGAAGAATTGGAGTTGATGAGGCTAATGCATTTGAAGAAAGCAAAGAGTCAGCACATCATGAACTGCAGATAATGAATGCTGTTATAGAGAACACTCTGAGCGATACTGAAGTCCAGGAGGTAATGCAAGAAGTTTTAACCGCCGAAATTCAGCCTGTTCTTGATGAGATCGACGAAGAGAAAGAAGACAGCAATATCGATCACATGCAGTTTGAATTAGATGAACCGAAACCGATATCTGTTCTAGTAGAGAAATCTATGAAATCTGTTTCATCTCGAGGTCAATCAAATCAATCCACTCAGCAACGATTTATGGCTCCGAAGAGCCTTCAAACCGAATCAACTCGGAGATGTCACAGGGTGAATCGTGAATCTACGACGACGATACCTCAATATCGCCGAACAGTAAGTTTGTTGAAGGAAACTGCTTGAGAATAGCCTGATCATGTTCTATAGGGTAATCGATCTCGGTCACCATGGCGACATCCAGAGCGGTTCCCTCAAATTCGAAATGTGAAATCTCGGCCACATTTCAAGAAGCAGCTGAAACCCTTAGCTCGTAATCAGTCGAACGTTAAATTACTCGATACAAAATAGTGGAATCGGAACAAACAGATAATAATCTAATAAATAACTGTTATGTACAGAATAGAGCATCATGCATTACATCGGGATTAGAAATTGCCATATAGCACAAATACAATATAATTAACCGCTAATGCAGATTTAAATTCATATTGAAAACCCCATAACGGGAAAATTCATACTAGCGCAGAAGACGCCTCGATTTCATAGTTCTGTGCACGTATTTATAGATTTTTTAACCGATATTGACATGGTGAAGAGCTCAGTTGATGAATATGTGAATATATCGAGTTTAATAGAGTTGATGATATGGAGTTCGGAGTGATGTTTTGAGTCTTTCTGCGATCGCAGACCCGTGATCTATATACAGTAATAATAGCTGTTAGTATCACCATCTCATATTAGTCATGAGTTTGCATTATGATCTAACTGGAAACCCGACCCTGCCTCTCGTTGACAAATATCGTCCAACCGACCTGGAACAGATCATTTCCCAGAACAACATTGTCCAGACTTTAACGAGATTGATCGAAGAACAGCGACTTCCACATTTGCTGTTTTATGGACCACCAGGTATCCAATTAGCAGCGATTCTATTTTGCCTTTGCACTTAGCGAATGTTGAGATTGCTAAATGTCAGCTTGATCAGGAACCGGTAAAACTTCCGTTATTCTGGCCTGTGCTCGGAAGATGTATGGTGAAAAACGGATGCATTCGATGGTGTTGGAGTTGAATGCGAGTGATGAACGTGGTATCGACGTCGTCAGAAATCAGATCAAGACATTCGCTTCGACGCAGCAGATTTTTTCAAGTGGTGTCAAGCTTGTCATTCTGGATGAGGTTTGACCCTATCTGTATTATTCTGTGCTGAATCTAATTATTCCATTCACCAGGCAGACGCCATGACATCAGCCGCCCAATTCGCTTTACGTCGTATTATTGAGAAATATACCAAGACAACGAGGTCCTGCTTTCCAGGATAATCAAACGTTTTGCTGACTTCTATTAGATTTTGCTTGATTGCAAACTATACAAATAAGGTTATTCCTGCATTACAATCCAGATGCACCAGATTCAGGTTCAGGGTTTTACATATCATTCTCAATTTTTAATTTTGCCCTTGTGTTGTTGTTCTTTCTCAGTAGTGCTCTAATCAATCTTTACAGGTTCGCTCCATTGTCTGATTCAGAAATTACGAGCAAACTCCAGGCGGTTGCAGAAGCTGAAAGAATCGATATCACATCTGATGGGATCGCCTCCATCATCGACCTAGCTCAGGGTGATATGCGTAAGGTCTTAAATACTCTACAAACTGTATCTGCTGCATATGGACAAGTTACAAGTGAAAATGTTCATACTTGTACTGGAACACCTCGACCTGAAGATGTTGAGCAAGCTCTTTCTCATCTTTTAAACTCACCATTCGGTAAATTGGGTTGCCTCTGTCCAATTGCTGCATTGTAATACCTTCATCAGATGAAGCTCGCAAGGGAGTCGCTGCTATTATTCAAGAAAGAGGTTTGAGTTTAACAGACTTGATTTCACGTCTTCCACCTCTGGTTAGCGCTATCGATGATTTCCCAGCGCCGGTACTGGCGTATGCTTTATCTCAATTAGCCGATCTTGAGCAACGGCTATCTCAGGAGACCAATGATCGTATTCAGCTTACGACGCTGGTGTCATTGTTTGTAATTGTTCGCGATCGAACTCTACAGCATTTTCAGGAAAATGGTCAATAAACTGTCATTGTTCTGTTTTATAAACACAGCCATTTGCATAGCTTTCGCTGTACTACAAATTTCAAGACGCTTCCCATTATTTCAAGTATTCAGCCATCTTTGTTTGAACCACAGATTCGAGCTTCTTGCTGTCTGCTGCAAAAGCACGGATTCCTTGGGCAAGCTTTTCAGTCGCCATCGGGTCTTCATTTAGCATCCATCGAAAGGTTTTCTCATCGACATGAATCTTTTCGATAGGCGCTTGTTTCGCCTGAGCTGGGTCAAGTTTCCTTTGAACAACACCTGATCCTTTTGACAGCTCCTCCAGGAACTTCGGGCCAATAGTCAATTTTTGGCATCCAGCTAGCTGCAAAATTTCGTCTTTGTTGCGGAAGCTGGCACCCATGACGATAGTTTTGTACCCAAATTTGGTGAAATACGTCCAAATATCACGAACAGATTTCACACCAGGGTCATCTTCTGGCTTGTAATTTGACATATCGGTATTTGCTTTATACCAGTCTAATATTCGCCCAACGAAAGGTGACACTAAAGTAGCACCTGCTTCAGCTGCTGCAACAGCTTGACCGAGAGAGAACATCAGAGTCATATTGACATGAATGTTCTCTTTCTCAAGAATCTTAGCAGCTTGGACACCCTCCCATGTCGATGCAACTTTAATGAGGATTCTGTCAGAGGTAATCCCGGCTTCTTTGTAAAGCCCAATCAATTCTCTAGCCTTCTTAACTGTGCCTTTAACATCATATGATAGCCGAGCATCAACTTCCGTTGACACGACGCCGGGTACAATCCCCAGAATTTCAACACCAAAATTGACAGCAAGTTTGTCCATAGTTTTAGGTAAATCACCTTTTCCAAACAGAATCGCATCTTGTACAAGATGTTTATATTCCGGCATTGAAGCGGCAGCGAGAAGCAAGCTGGGATTTGTGGTAGCATCCGTTGGCTTATACTCCTTGATGGCGTTAATGTCACCAGTATCGGCGACGACAACGGTGCCCAATGCAATCAGCTGTTCAAGTTCCGACCTCATTATTGCTTATGATTGTACTAAGTGCGACCCTGACCACAGATTTCTATAAAACCTGCGTCTCTGATATCAATAAATATACTAGAAGTAACTGGACTCTTCTAGACATTAATACATTCCATTCATCTCCTGTAGCCATTCAATATCAAGCAATTTCCAACACAGATTCAGTATGTTTATTTATCTCGCTGTAATATAGCACGAGCACGTGCTTCAATGTCGTCTTCGTTATCAGAACCACCTGACGACATAAGATCTGGGCATTCACTCTGGTCGCTATCGCTGACATCGCCTAATACTGCCCTGGGCTCTTCAACTCGTCGTCTTTTTACTTTCAGTTTCTCATCGCGATGAAGTAGTTGAATACGTCGCTTTTCAACGGATTTATCAACAGTCTGATCAGCATTGGCCAGATTAGATTTGATCATTTCTGCATATTGTTGTACAGAATATTTGCTAACAGCCACTGATTCAGAATGTGATCTCTCATCTTCAATATATACTGGTTCAGCCTCTTTCACTTTAACAAAATCGATCTCATCCTCTTCATCACTGTCGTCACAATGACGATGAAGAACGTTATTTCCCTTCTTTTGCAATAGTTTTTGGAGCTTATCTTGAGGTTGTACTGCTGTAGCCTTCGGTATCAGATTTCTTGGCAAATTTTTCAAATCGTGTTTCGATTGCCCTGAAGCCCCTTTCAGTTTGATTTTCGGTGTGCCACTCAGACCCATTGATAGAGCCAATTCATTCAGTGGAATCTTATCCAACATAAACACGCTTTTATCTGATGCTAAATGTACCTAATAACACAGTTACTGAAGGATCACTGATTTTTACAAACTAGAACTAAATTAAACAAGGGGGAGTGGTTGACAATAGAAAATGTGGAAAAGAAGAAAAATGTGAACATACAGCTCGACAATAGCTGACAAAAGCAGCTTGAGCACAGTATTTCAAGTCTTGAGATTGTGCTAAGAACGAACGAATTCTATCTGCAGTTCCAGCGTGTAAATGAGCAGGATTAGCTTTCACTTTTTGCAATTCAATGCCTCGTGCTTGACACAAATCGATCATGGATTTCTCGCTGTCCAACAGGAACATAAGAGCTCGTCCAGTGGCTGTAAATCTTGCAGTACGACCAACACGATGAATATAAGTCTCTACTGAGTCTGGACAATCGAATTGGATCACCCAGGAGACGCTTGGAAAGTCGAGACCTCGTCCTGCCAGATCGGTGGCAAACATTAAGCCATGTGAAGCTTCAAGGAAACTATTATAGGCTGCAAGACGCTGAGCTTGAGACATTCCTGAATGTAGTTGATAGAGAGTGCTCGAACTAATCTTGGTCGAAATCATGCCCAGAACTTGATACAGAAAGCGAACCTGCTTTCTGCTGGCAACAAATACGAGAATTTTGTCAGAAGTGTGTGATAGCAGGAACGAATACAGCAGATCGATCTTTTGTGATGCATTACAAACTATGTATGATTGAGACAGCCTTGGTGGAGTTACTCGAGATTCTTCATGAACAGCAACATATTCAGGATCTTTTAGAGCAAGACGAGCCAAAGTCGACACCTTCTTCGTCTGTGTTGCTGAAAACAGCATTGTTTGACGTTCAGTTGGAAGATTGTTAAGAATGGCATCGAGTGTGGTCTTAAATCCCATATCTAGACATCGATCTGCTTCATCAAGTACAAGAACCTTTAGATTATCAGCATTAAATGTTGCCGTATTATCCATATGATGTAATATACGTCCAGGTGTGCCAACAATCACATTCATTTGAGCAATATGAGGTGCTTCATCATCGTAATCTTTCCCACCAATAACGAGCCCAGCACTAATACTCTGATGATATCTTCCAACAGTTCGAAGTGTCTCAAAGATCTGTAGAGCTAACTCTCTTGTTGGACTAATAATCAATGCAACCAATCCAGCTTCTGGTGTCACATAATCATGATAAAGACGTTCAAATACAGGAACAAGAAATGAGAGAGTCTTGCCTTGACCTGTTCTGGCAGCACCAAGTATATCTCTACCACATATACCATGAGGTATAGCAGCTCTTTGTATAGCAGTCATTCGTTTGAATTTGTTCTGTTTCAATCCTTCTAATGTGAATGCAGATAATGGTAATTGAGAGAATAGTTTCGGTGCACCAGGAGCTTGAGAATGTGCAGATCCAGAACCAATAGCTGGAGCACTAGCATGAACTTGTTCTAATAGAGCATCTGGCCTGATAATCTCACCAGAGACAATCGGCATCTGCTTCCTTTGTTTCTTCCCCTTTTTCACCATCTTTTAATTTCCAGGAAATATTTCAAAATGGATCCATGACCGCGGACTCCGTAAGGACTCCAACACAATTTTTTGAAGAATTTTCTGAAGTCTGAATCTGACCGAGATTATCGAACAATGGATCTAGGTTTAGAGTCGTTAAATGAATGTATTGCTGAGTTACACGAAGAGAAGCTTGAACGTCAAGAGCTTGCTGTATGTGCTGCTATTGAACAGGTTAAAGTGACTCAAAGCCCATTCGCCACTCTACCTGTTCAGTCTGGGTCAAGTCTCGAGCTGCATTCGGCTATTGTTCAACATTATCAGCAACGGCATCAGATCGGAGACAAGATCAGGGATGAACGTCGTCGCAAAACCGAACGTGGACGGATTGCGAAAAGGAAGGGCACCGATTATCACGACAAACAGAATAAGAACTTTGGTGTTGGTCGTGGACGTCCATCATTGAAAACAAATGGCAAACGAAGTGAAAGAAGGCGAGGTGCCTCTAAGTGAATCTGTTCATTGGTTTCACTGTAAATGTTGATGTTGTTAGAGATGATATTGTATTGATCAATGTTGTGGTGAAGATATATCATGACCAGCACCACCACCACCATATGCAACAGATTTCTCTAAACTTCTTCCTTCTTTACTGAGGACAGTCTCCCTTCTCATTGATGATATTGTATGTCGTAGCGATATCGAATTTTGATATTTCTTCTTGCGTTCTTTCCGTTTCTGCAGAAATCGGGGAAGAGAATCGGCAGCGAGTAGGCCGAAGATCGATGTTGATGCCTGATCTAGTGCAGCGACACATTTTTGAATTAGCTGTATTTGTGTCTCTATGGTGAATATCTCAACACTTCTTAATGCTTTTACACTGCTGTTAATGTCATTCCGGATCGCATTCGGCAGATTTACTTGAAATCTGCTGGAATCCGATATGAATTCATTAAAGATGGTATTGATAGACTCCTGAATCTCAAATACCACATCTGGATCCGTAAATGGTAAACAACTTCTGGACTTATTCGATAAATCTTTACACAGATCATAAAAGATCAGATTCTCTGATAGCAATCGATCAGTAATCCCATAAATAAAGGCTTATCTGTCACTTTACCCATACTGAATTGATTCTCAAGAAATCGTCTGAATTGTTCCTTATACCGAGAGTTCGATAGAATCTAATGATATGGGTCAAGAGCTGGAGATCAAAACACCAATACTAAAGAAACCAGTTGAAAACCAAATCTTGTGATGATTTTGCAATAATGATAAATGGGAAATACCTCATGAAGTCTCTGATTATTTGCATCACTCTTTGATACAATATGTTCTCGATGTCTATATAAACGAAGTAGTGGCAGAACCAGTGATATAAATACCACCAGACATAGCTGAATAGCGCTTAACCCATGATTATACCAGAACAGAAAATCAAGGACAACATTGGGTGGCAGAGTACTCAGTTTAGCAGGTTGGAAAGCGATTACATTCTGGACGATCCCACCTATAGATTTAAGGATCTGAAACACAATAAAAACGATGGAGATCATGGTAAGTTCGCGTTTATGTTTGCTGCTATCGTCCTTGCCCTTGAATTGCCACAACATCATCATGGTACATAACAGAACGAATCCTGGAATTAAGTTCATGAGGTAATGTTCAGGTTGTAGTTTACAACCATCAAAGTATTGAACGAATATGATGGGTAGCCATGTCACAGCACAGAATGATAATGATATCATCAATAGTACAGGCGTAGAGCCCATCGTCTTATGCTTTGTAATGAAGGCATTTACACGAACCCTAACAGACTGCTTTCTTGATTTGATCTCGTCCCTATCCTTGGTAGGTAACTGATAGATATGAAACCATCTGGTCTGTTCAGATACGCGAGCGAATTGGACCATTAAAACCCAGGTTCTGGCCAGATAAACAGTTGCTGTTACTGGAACCAATGATGATGATATAACAGCATAAACACCACAATAAATCTTTGATGAACTGATATCAATCATTAATAGTACAGATTCTAATATCAATGCACAGCCAACAGCCACAAACAAGGAGATATTGGATCCAGCATCACCATGAATATGATTTAGCTTACGACGATGTGCAATCAGGTACACCATACAAGATACTCCAACAATTAATGAAAGCACAACTATGAATTGAGTCCCTTCTCGTACTATAATGGCAGTATTCTCGCTCAGCATATAGTTGCCACTGGCCAACGATGATGTATTGTCGGATCCATTCATAACAAGAGCTCAAACGATGGTTTTCTTTGTTTTCCGAGATTGCAGGGGAATCGATCTAAATATCCATGGTACGAACAGGCCATCGGCCTGTATGTTATTATCTCACTCCTCAACAACTCGAATCTGGTTCAAGACTGTTTCGAAATGGTCATATTCGATCATTACCAACCTCGACTATTTCATATGATCAATCACCACAAAGTTCTGTGCTCGTACCTGTTGCAATAGTAATAACTTGTTCATATTATTCAATGGATGTTCAGTACCATATGTTATGTCTCGTGTCCATCAACATGGTTTAATATGAGATCTGCAGCTGTGCAATTTATTACATACTACAAACAGTCTTCCAGACGAAGAACGAGAAATACAACAAACCTTGAAGATCTTCTCTGAACTCATGATTTTACAACTCACGAGATGATGGACGTCTAGACAGATTCTGCCATTTACGAGCTGGATTTAATGGAACACAGATCTAAATTAGACTGAATAAGATGACTAAGACCATCGTTCTTGTTATCATTCAGTACAGTTTCTGCTCCAAATCATTCTGGCGATTTAAGGGTGGAAGATAGCTGACATTAGCCCTTAGCGCATTCCTTTCATCGATTTAAACGCTGTTCTTCAAGTTCAGCTTTAATACGATCATCAGCTTTGATGTAGTCGAAAATAGATGAAATCAGATTTGTCACTGATTGTACGAGAGTCTGGATCTGAACATCGATCATGGCGACCCCTTCACAACAAGTACTCAAAACTAATCTGATAAACACCAGCAGAATGAATCTTTAGACAGATTCATGGACTTCCCTCGAAACCATTCGCGGGGAGACGGACTGGGCCAGCACCACCAACGAATGATGCCTGGTGATCAATGGATAATGGATACAATATCAATTCCATAATAGAATTGTTGGAACAAAATCATCATCTACTTGATTCGAATACCTATTTAACGATAAATTTTTACAGTAGATTGTTAATGAGATAAAAGTCGATGATATTAATGATAGAAGCTGTCTAGATAAAGATCTGGAGCAGATTGCAATAGAGATCAAATCCTATTTGATATTAGAGCAGTTGGTTGGCAAATACACATGCAAGGAATTGCCATGTATGATAAACATATTGCCCGGAAAGAAGCAAGATAAAAAATATGTAACTTTATCCTTAGTGTCTTATTGATTTAAAAACAAATTCAGAGAGACTTTGTAGGTAGTGAAAATGAAACTACAATGAACTTGGCCAGATTGAAGCATCAAACACCACCAGCGATATCACAATGACATCGCAAAGTATAATGACAAGAAAATTGCTGCCTCTCGGTTTTCATGAGATAACATAACTGCCATATTGTTAGCATGAAGTGGTAGATTCTGAAAGCGACGAGGTTTTAAATAAAACATGTCAGGTTAGTGTCTTAGATAAAGTACGGTGTCGGTTAAGAAGTCGAACTCCAAAGCCATACAGATTACAGACATGATCGATGTCTACAATGTTGATGATCATCTCATTTCATACGATAGGAACCGATATCAATATATTGTAAGAGATCAGCGATGCTGACGACCTGCAGGAATTCACAAAGAATCGCTTCTGCAATTATTGATCGAAGATTGCTGCCTGAAGCTCTTAAGGTTGAACATCGACCATGTTTTCCAGATGGAATGATGGACCAACACTCGCCTGAGAACAGCGTGGCCTGACTTTTGGAAACAAGGAATGATGGCTGTATAGAAGCCAATATCAATTAGTATGATGGAAGGAGTTAGTATAGACAGAATGTTATATCCACTACAGAACAGTATGTAATAATAATGTTACTTCCTTCCTATCAGCATGTTGCCTATATTTATGTGGCGCAACCTTCCTTATCATTCAGCAAATGCAATTAATACGTCTTTAACGAGACATCTTCTAGTCTGGTTCTGTAGATTCAGCTAAAAGCTTCATCCCTCCGGCTGGTTCTATTACGAACAATACGAAGTCGCTGCTAATATTGTACTCAGGGGGAAATGCTGGATGCTAGCATTATCCAAAAATCCAGCTACGATGCCGCTGTACTTCTGTCTGAATGTTTAGCAAGATCGAGACCTAGTTGACCGAGATTCGATCGAGATTTGTGCTAGCGGTTGAGGTTCCTCCTATTGATCAGTCCTAATCTCATCATGCATCAAAGGAGCATTTATGACAGAGATCCTCTGCAGCATGAGATCCGAGTACACAAGTTGACCAATAATCATGTTGATAGAAAATGCGATCGATCATTTGAAAATATCTGTCATAATTCAGATCAGGCGTTGCATCTGGTACACTTCGGAAATCAAGTAGGATCCACGAGGTAAACTTCATATCCAATATCTCGCTTTAGATATACACCAAATCAAGCAAAATGGATTCCCAATGGAACATAACCAGCATCGACAACATAACCGATTCGAGTGAATCTCATGAGGCGGCATTACCTCTTGAAACCGCTCTACAGCTACACAGTTCATTACAGGCTATCTTGATAGCAACAGTGTTAATTGGTGTCACATCAATGATCTATCTACATAGTAATCGGCGTGTTCGTAAACGTATATATGGTCCATTAGCATCTGGTACAAGTAATCAGATGATGTTTATGGTTGATGTTGGACTTGTCATTACTGCTCTGTTTCAATTCTGTGCTATTGTATTCCATGAAGTACCATGTGCTGTACATAGTGCTCTAAGTACATGTTATATTCCAATCTCTGGCATTGTATTTCTACTTCGAGCGTGGGTTCTGGCCGTACAGTTTGCTCGAGTACATGAACAATTACGTTGGGTGAAATTGTACCAGATGCCGGCTAAACAACGTGCTGAATTTGAGAACCAGCCTCTATCATTATCTACACGTATTGATATCTGGATCACATCACACCCGGCCTTTCTGGACCCACACCTGCTAATCCCCATCAGTGTAATATTTAGTATTATGATGTGGATTCCATCTATTCTTATTGATGTTCACAATCAATGTGATCATGAATTAACAAATCGATGGAACGATCTTAATGTATTCATATTTCTAGCTCTAGCATTGCTATTAGCTACGAAAGTACGTGGAAAGATTGATACAATTGGTATCCGTAAAGAGCTGCAGATTGTGACCGCTACCTTCGTTATAATGCAGATATTCCTGGTATCACTTCACCCTGTTGAGGATTCGATTATCTGGAATCACGACCAAGATGTTGATGCTCTCGAGGAGCAGTACGGCGTCGAGATGGTCTTCTCCTTTTGGTATGAACACACAATCAAGTCCATCCACATTTTCCTACTGATCATACTGGTCGCTGTACGGCCAGTATTGGGAATATTGATGCATAAGGATAGATTCTCTTCCAGTAGGACAGTTCAGCAGAGATTACAGGAGGTGAGTTCATGAAAAGTTCACTCTGTGTCTCTCGTGTGTTTTGTGTTATTAGCTATCGAGGTTCATATCGTCTCTTTTATGTTTTGTGTTCTATCAATAATACTTGTTGGCTGAATGCAAGTCCAGATTCTGAACGACCGTCAACGAAAGGAGGAATTCCGAGATTTCTTGCAACGCGAGTTCAGCATGGGTTAGTAATCTCATTAATGTTTGACGGTATACTAATGTCTATATAGAAAATCTCACATTTTATGACATGATTGCATCTGTATTTTTAGAATCACGAACTCTATCAGCATCTAATACGGAATCTGTATGGGATTTACAACGTACTTTAATAGATATCTATCATGATTTTGTTGTTGAATCTGGCAGATTTCAAGTCAATCTGCCTAATGATGACCGACAATACATCGAGAAAGCCATATCCGAGTTAAAAGCAGCTAATGGAGCGTCATCAAATCAGCTGATCTCTTTGATCAAGGCCAGTATAGGAACGTACAGCCAAGCTCAGAATACAATCTTCAATCTGATGGCTACAGATTCTTTACCAAGATTCTTACGTGAACGTGATGAAGATAACACCACACTGAGATCTTACAACACAGTTGTTAAATCTGGTTTATCAACTAATTTGACAGCTACTTCTAAGAGAGTAACTAACACTTAATCTAAGCAGTATTGTAAGAGAGTAATACCTAATCTAAGCAGTATTGTAAGAGAGTAATACCTAATCTCAGCAATACTTATCTAAAATCTCACAAAACTGCCTTTCTTGCATATCGTCTCATTGTAAACCACCCAGAATTATATCGTTGTAGATCAATACGAAGTAATCAATCGAGTTTTTAGTAGGATGGGTTCTATCAATCCTGACATGGACTAATCAGCAATCAAGTGGATCTGGTCGAACTAGCCCTGTCCTGGCTTTATCGCTCCATTTCGCAATTCCAAATCTAATACTGTAATATTCAGCTAGTATCAATATAATCCAGCAATCATGCAGCGATTTATATACCCAGTTTTAATGATGGCTGCCGTCGTGCTGACTCTAGCCGCCATGCCTGCTGACCCGAATTTCGACAATATGACGGATGAGGAGATTATCAAGAATCTGAGTGAAATTACTGATATTGAGAAACTAGATTATATCAGTGAATCATCGGAACGAATGTCTAATCTTTGTAAGCTCGCTCAACCATTACGTTTATTTCATCCAACAACACCTGATTGGCTCTTGTACGATCTCGTTAATAATGTCGCTGCCGATCTACCTGCATACTCCCACATCATTACCAATAATATTCAAGACAATGATGTAGTCCAGTTCTGCCTTCGATTGATGGTCTACAACTTCCTCTCTAATCAATATTCCAATAAGATGGAAATGCTGAGAAAGTTGAAGGACATCTATCCAGATATAACATTGTTAATGATCAAGTACTTTGAAGATATAGCATCTGAGACTAATGATGACAACACTCTCTGGAAAATGGAATGGCAAATCGATCTGCTGATTAAGTTGGAATGGTACAATGTCCAGATACTTCATCACATTCAACAAGTTCGTCAATCAGCAGAACCATTACGACAATGTCGCCTTCTATTCGGTGATGATATACGAGATGATCAACTGATTCAGCTGCTGGAATCTGTACATAACAACTGCAAACAACCAGCATATGCGACCGTACTGGACCAGGACATTACCGATTCGGATGCTATTAAGCTCTGCTTCCGATTATTGGATAGATGCTCGTATGGAAATGTGAAGGAGAAATCACTGCAATATTTGAGTGAGATATATCCTTCTATACGCAGCCTGATGTTCATGAAATTAGACAATATGGAAGTTGATGATAACACTGAATCTATGCAATGGAAGGTAGAAGCATATCGTCAGTGTTTAGACAAACAAGGCTGGTCTCAATAAACATCCATCTCACCTCTCTGGCTCATTTGCTATCACAATCACCAATTTCGCAAACTTCCATGAATGACAAACGATATTGACAAATGCTATGGTACTCAGGGACTTAATAACTTGGAATAGAAATATACTAACTAGGAAGAAGGAACATAATACGACCAAATCCCCAGTTTGTGATCTCATCGATAATTGCACTATTGATCGAAATTGATAGAAGGGGGATTCATCAGCCCTGATTATACAATAAATGTATAATTGATTTCATTCTAAAAGAGTATTACCTAAACGATCCGTCGAACTCATGCAACAATTCCAATCCAATGTTGATTATTATAGTATTTGCTCAGAACTGTGTTATTGTGGCCTTATCTGCAATACGAACCAGAACAATCCATGATATATTTGCAGGCTTATCTATAGAAAAGTCGATATTTATTGAATAATTTCTAATGCTTGTTGTCTAGGAAGACTAAGCCATTGATCGAGTAATATATTATTATAACGTTGTTCTCTAAACCTGGATAGATGTGCCTGTGTATTCTGTGTTGGAAATATTCGTACAAGATGACCACGTCTTTGATCCTATTAATACACATAATCAGTATATTGATTATCATATTGCATAGAGATCTCACCTCGGCCTCAAATTCTCTCAGAATTTCTATATCATGTTCTGATACGGTTGATTTTGTTAATGGTGATGGTGGCCTGGAGCTATTCACAATCTGTTCCGGCTTTCCAAGCCCGATCACACGTTTTAACCTAAATGATCATTGACAATCGTATTATGCGATATAGTTACAAGAACTGAAATGGCAAATATGAATCAAACAATGTTAAATAGTGATATAAATGAGACAAATCTGTATAAAGAAATGGTACCTGCGAGTTTGTGTTCTTCTTATAGTTCGTAGATCATTCTCAATAGCTGGAATCCCAATAATATGAAATACATCTGTCATTAACTTGGTCTTAATGAATTTATCTAATGCAGATGGTGTTCCTAATGATGGCTGTGAATTAACTTCTAATAGCCATGGATGTAGATCAGCATCTAATAATATATCAAACCCTAATACTTCAAAGCATGCCTTCCTACATATCCAATATTAGGTTACATACAAGTCATGATATGTAACGATATACCTTGGACATCGATATGTCTGCATTTTGTCGAACATAATATGTTCAACTGCTATAATAGATCTAATAGCAATATCATGTATTCTATCACGTACTAGATCAACAGTCTCTATGTTATGTTGCTTTCCGAGATGGGCCAGTAGGGCCTTATAGCTCCATTTCGAGCCAATATCACCGGTCGCCCCGGACTTCACGAAATTCTTCGAGTGGCGATTCACAGCGAAATTCGTGAGATGGACGCCTGCGATTGAAGCAGGGTTAGGATTTTAGGGTTTCATTACAGTCTAGTACTGACATTTCTCTTTAAACGTGGCCCGCTCTAATGAGTATCTAAACATAAGCGATGTTCAGTCGACTGTATGGCATCTGCCATTTGGGTAATGACGCACCTCTGTGTCGCGAACCGTACCAGCCCATCATCCAGGGTATAGATACGGAGTGGATCCAGGCAGGTAATGACAAAATATAGACGGACATCAAATTTATGGTGATTGATGAGATAAGGCCGATCAATATATCGACTTAATACAGATTTACATCGGGCTCCAAGTTGACTATAACGATCTATTAGACGTATACCCCTGTAACATCACCATCAGGGGTCAGTACGTCCCGAAGACCATGCTATCTCAATACCTGCCACATGATGATGCATATGGTTTTTGAATCCAGATTGTATCTATGGCCGTACCAGCCGCTGTTTGAAATGCGATGCGATCTTCTGGTAAGACGAATGTCTCCGGTATAAAATCGGAACATTGTTGACGAAGATTCTGAGCTAACTTATCTTTACGACTTAATGCCTGTGATCCTGTATCATAAGATATTAGGTTCAATCGTTACAGATATTCAGTTACTAACACGTTACTGACCTGGGAAATGATTCACCTTCTGAACAGATGTTAAAAGTTCCCATTTATCTGGAGGTAATGTCTTCCCCCAATATAAATTACATCTTGCTGTACTTCGAGTAGGCTTTAATCCAGCAGATAGAGCAACACGTGATAGAACCTAACAATAGGGTTAGGGTTAGGGTTTTATGGGGTGCCCACGCACTTACCTGGTAATCGGGGACTTGATCCTGCTGGATCTTAAATCTGACCACATGTTTGACAATCGGGGCGGTACGACCTGCCCGCTTTAAGTTCATGTACGTCGGGTATGGAAACGAGATCGTCGCCGACTGGAACGGGGCCAGTACGGCCCGCGGGCCGGTTGGGGAGGCAGACATGGCGCGCAGTACGGGCTCAGATACCGATCTGGAGAGTATAACATATTCAGGACTTTCATCGGAGTCCGAGAAATCCGAGACACTTGTTTCTGTATCGGAGTTATGATGATGCCCCTCTCTATCAATATTCTCTTGAGTACATCGTACTGCATAATCCGAACTCATAATACGGACTCCGTAACCATTAGGTGAACTTGTACAATGACCCAAATCATCATATGTTGGAGATCTATTAATATGTGATGTACGTGATGTTCCTGTAACAGTCGAATGCCGGGTCCGTGCTCGTCTCAGACCAGTACGACGTCTCGGTCGTCGTACAGGAGATCCCCGTCTGTTATTATGTGTTATATTAGGACGTATACGTCGTCCATATATCTCAGCAGCCTCTAATGCTGCCTCACAATATATCATATCCTATTATACCGACATTCAACTAACAATTTAATGGTCAGCAAGGCGTACCCGACCGCCATCTATGTAACATTGTCTATGATGATGGGAAGCCTTCTCCAGTACTTTCATAATATTAAGATCGATCAGTACTCGCCATATTCATAGAAAGTGGAAGTTCTCACGAGTACGGTGAAACAGAAACTGGAGAATGAATTCTGTAACAGAACAATTTAATAACTGTGTAGAGAGAGATGTTTATTGGATTTCGCTGGTAAAAGGTCAGCATGGATATTGTGTGATGACCTTTGATTGTTCAAACATGAGAGGTGGTTCTGCAAAATATGCCTTAATACCTAATAGAGGTATATAAGTATTGAATAGAAAATCTACTGGTAGAAATGTATCTGTAATAGCACTAAGTCCCAGTACTTTTGTAGCAACACTGCGTCGTAACATTACACCATTGAAACATCTGGTAGTATTTGCTTCATATAAATTAGCTGTTACTTGGATTTCACTGCTAATCTGAAAACATGTCCCCAGGAATACCATCTGTTACATTCGTTTAGTTTCCAATGTCACTGAAATTACACCAAATCTTTGTGATTGCATTTTAGTATTAGAAATGTCCGAAAAAGAAAAAGTTGAATCAAGAAACAAACGTTCTGGTGTTTTTGATATAAAAAATAAACAGAAGAACATCAAAAAATAGAGGTGAGAGCAGAGATCGCATAAACCCTCGACATCATTCCTCACCTCCCAATCTGGTATAGTTTGTAGCTGTGTTCTGATAGAATTTAATTTCCTCTGAAAGTCTGGTACGGTCATAACATCATCTTCAACAACAATAATTTCATCTGGATAAACGGCATTGTTGAGATTCTCAAATATCATCCATTGATTAAGTGTGGATAATAGATATCCTGCCTGCTTAGTATTTGGTGGAAATCTGGCTGTAAATTCATCCCATGTCATATCAACAGCAGAACGAAATAATTTCTCTGATAGATAATGTCGATTATCATATGCTGTCTTAATATCACGATATGATACATAATCAACTTGTGATCCAGCAGATATACGATCCATTAATTGCCGTCCTTGATCCAATCGATTTCCATATGCTAATACAAGCATGATGGGGTCGAGGGGGTGCTGGCCCCCCTCATAATATCGGAATCTATTAACGGTCTCATGCAGGGAGAATCTATTCCACATCTCATTTCCGAATTGGATAACTCCATGTTTAATATCAGGCTGCGCGGACATGGCCGAGACTGCATCACGGATCAGATTGTTGGAGATATTACGTCCACAGCATTGATAATAATGTTTCTGTAATTGATCTACAGTACGATCTGTATGGAAGATAGCACGGTGTAATGTTGTCTCACGATCACGTTCAAGTTGTCCAATCAAATGTCGCTGTATAGTCTCATGACTAAATATCAGTACTATACCACAGATTGTAACGATAATTATGAACACAGTAAACGTTACAGTAGGTAGTCTCCATGAACGAGATGATGATGTCATGATAGGTCCGATCGACATTATGTTCTGATCGTTCGACATCGCAACAATACAGCGGATGACGTCCTGCGTGTGTCATCACTGAGTAAAACCCTAAACCCTCAGCAAATGACATGAAAACAAACCAAACCCCTTTTTAAAATATCAAATTGAAATCTTGCATGACTTAGAATTTTTTTTTGAAAAATGTAACGATTATTTCGGGAAAATAAAGCGAAAATTTCAACGAACCTGACGGGTACAGGGTTATCGATCCTTGCCTGTCGAGGGTGGACGTGGACCAGTATTCCCCCCCAGCTTGCGCCAATGCAGGTCGTGACGTGCTGCTGCGTGCTGGATCCTGGACGACCGTCTCGGAGTCCGCCAGATGGAACTGTGCGGAGATGGGGAGATGCCGAGTTGGTGGTGGGCCGTACCGCCCCGCCCGCATTATCCCGTACTTGGCTTGGACCTGATATTCAGCATAAATTCGGTCCATTTGATCATGTATTTGATGATACATGTTGTCAACAACATATCTATCATGAATCATTACATAATCTATCACATCGCGTATTTCAGGTTATCAATAATACCTGTTCAACAATTAACATATTTCACATAATCGCTCTTTTTAATAACAAGAAAACGCATTTCTACTTGGTCGCTGAATTCGTACAGTCCCGATGGCTGACTTTTGGAATATTGTGCTTAGGGTGGGAATATTGGTGTATTGTGTGTTGGTGAATGTGTTACGAATAAGAGAAAGGTGATATTGGGACATGGTGCTGGTCTAAGACGTGGTCTTATACCAAGATTTATACAGGATCTATTTCAATGTATGTAAGGATATGTGAAGAGAGTCTTTAATGTCTGTATGTATGACTAATAATATCATAGATATGGATAGTGAAATAGATAGACAATATCATATACATGCAAGTATGATACAGATATATAATCAATCATTAACTGATATTATTAATCCACATAATACTACACGATTAGCTATTGTAGATGATCAACAAGGTAACAATACTAATTAATACCCAATATGCACTCCAATATCTCCTCTCTATATTTCTATGCTATCTAATGAGGCTATAATTTATATGGGATATCCCCTGCATTACGTGTTTATTATTCGTCATAGAGGGAACATACGTACGTGGACTAACAAGAATACAAATACATAATATGACAGATCTGTATCAATTCACGGAACAATTCCGCGTGGGCCAGCATCACTCCGCGAATGGAGATCTCCTGCCAGATCCATCCCATTATATTCTACAATTCTACATCTATCAGCAGGAGTAACGTGATCGTACTGGTCCCCATGTCATTGAACGATGTGCAGTGTGCGTATATCGACGGTATCTTTCGTACTGGCTGCTGATAGTGCAGCTGTATTCCATGCTCGATCATGGTTAGGTGCAGAGGAGGGGGCCAGCACCACCAGCACCAGCACCACCACCACCTCCTGTTTAAATCGAGATGCAGCACGGGATATAGCTGCTGTATCCCGTGCTATTCATGATCTGCAGCTGACACGTTACTATGTATCACATAGATCTGCTAAATTAGCACATCTACTGAAACCCGTGTATGTAACCCCCCGCACGGTCGTACTGGCCACCCCCTGGGGGTTATGGGGCGGCTTCTCCTCCCCAGGGTGTATCGGAATTCGTGACTAATACCAGCTCTCAGGCTATCTTCGAACGGGACCATGTTCGTGATTGGGGCCGTACGATCGCGAGGTCCGCCTCACAGTATGGCTCAAACATTGGCTATGCTTAAGTTCATGACGAACATATCATGTCCGGATGTGGACGGACTCCGTGATCGCAGACGGGTTCATCGTAACAGAATATCTCGAAAGATGTTATCACGTCCTCATACACAGGAATGTAACAGTTGCTCTATGTGTAACAATATCACACAAGACAATCTGCAACATCAATACTGTTATCCAAATCATATAACCAAGCCCCATCTGTCAAAACAGGTCACATTTGCGAATGCTCGTGATCACGTTACACAGGTAAATTGAATGTGTTGCACTTGATATCGTTACATATGTGTATGTTTAGAATCTCGATAATAATAATAATAATAATAATGTCCATATAAAACATTCTGGTGACAATATTGCGAGAATGTATGATGGAAGTTCATCAATGAACAAGTTGAAGGTTTATGATACCCAGCTACTACATGATTCATTCACGTTACTGAATAATGTTACAGGAGACAAAGATGGCTATGCTACAGGCTGAGTTAGATGCGTTCCAGCTCTCTATGGAGAATGCTGCACGTATTTCATCGTTACCTGATACAGATCGCAGATCCGTCGAGGGCCGTACTCGCCCGCATCTCACATCACTACGATGTTCACATGATAGATCTATTAATGATCTGTTACATAAGACCACAAGAGGCACAGAGAATTGTCATGATACTCATAATATGATAGATAGAGATATCAGTAATGATGAGACATTCCTCACTATGAAACAACGTATTGACAGATTAAGATCGAAATTAAAAGAAACGTATGATGGACTTGATCATCTCGATCATAAAATGTCCAATATTACACTTAAAAATGTAAATGATACATAAACTTGATGTATGACGAAAATGTAATCAATGAAGAATCTGTATCAGAAGTTGACACGATCGAATAAAAAATTGAAAACTTATTGTAGATGAGTGAGTCATGAAAATATTTATTGAGTCAACATGATGGTAAAACTGTGAACTAATCCTCATCTGTCCTGACCAACATCAAACTTTGTTTTCAATTAAGTTAACCTTGTGAGTTATTTATTATGGTCAAGTTCGTGATTGGTTTATTGGCACTGATAACGTTACTGCATGAACATGTGGTAACAGCATATGCAACAGGATCACCACGATGTGATCTGGAATCTATGATGGCCATGTCTGCATCACCACGGCCTAATCCCAACATAACATGGTGGCTTGATGTAGCTCCGGAACGTGATTTCAATAATGATACATCTGGACCTGATCTATTCCGAATATCTATCATATCATCACAACCGAGGTTGATACCCCAGCTGCACACACATTCGCTTTTTAAAAAGTTTTCACATTTTTTTGAAAAGTTTTCACATTTTTTTGAAAAGTTTTCTTTTTTCCGAAAAGATTCTAAATGTGATGCTGATTTTGCATCAGTTACACATTTAAAGGATTCCTTCTATTTGCTGAATCATCAAATGGAACTCGGGTCGGTGAATGGTTGAATATTGCTGAATCTCGTGCACGCCCTGTCTCGCATCCAGATTGTGATCAGGGTCATACTGTGACGCATTTCGATAACGAGGAGAAGGCCAGTGGGCTAGTATTCCATTATCGATCACCGGTACCAAACAATCAGAACGAGACCATCAAGATTCGATGCGGTATCGTCTGCTCTGTTGATGAATGGTAATACTGGACCCAATCGTGAATGGATTCGCAACCTGTTTTCAATCTGTTTATAATTTCATAATATTGAATATTGGTTTCAGGTATGTAGCACGACCGGCGCTTTTAAAGCCGAATATGTTGGCTGCAGTTCAATACTTGAACTTAACGGCTCCTACTGTAAATCAGTCGATTACACCCGCACCTGTCTTACCGAATTAGATCCGCGATTAGGGCTAAAATAAACCTCAACATAGAATGTAATTTAAAAATATGACCGACTTTGTATCGCAATTTCGAGACTCTAAGCTCAGATTTCTAAGAACCATGTCGCCATTATAACTTGTACAAACCCTAACATACAACATCTATTGAATACCAGCTTAGGATTACTTGTGTGCTGCTATCTAGATGGACACTATGCCAGATGTAACCCTATCGCTGGGTATAAAGCAGCTTATAGACTCCATCGCTACTATAAGTAATGTTACTCAGCATTACTAGATCGACCTGAAGTCTGAAGATGATCTAACTCGAGAAATTGCATTGGTAAAAACCCCATAATTGAGATTGTGAAATTTATGATTATCTGGGAAACACAACAATGCAGAACTGGAAGGGGAGATAAGAATCACATAAACCAGCTGAATTCCGTGACCTGTATGCATTCGATCAGATTTTAAATGTTAACCTATGACATCATATTCTGCGAGATTCTACCATGTTTCACCTACAGCAGACGGAAACACGGAATTTCTGTCAAAACCTTAACAAGCCCAAACCCTAAACCCTACAGTTCCAAGGAATTAACAGATCATGTCCACATTGATTAGAATCAGTTTACGAACTGTTAGAACGACGTCGAGAGATAGTAACATTAACATATAGCACGCTGAGATGGCCTTTGTTTAACGGAACAAGAATTTGACTTCGTATTTTGCAAATCAACCTCATTTGTCAATCTTCTTCATCGTGCCTTTCTGACCTAGCATACATATGTTTCTAATAATATTCAAGCCAGAGTGTTTTCGAAAGCAAACCAATATTTTCAAAAGCGTCCTGACCGCACATACCAAAACCTTCTGCTATCCAACGCGTTGTTACTTGTTAGGTTCGAAAAGTTGATCTTCTTGAACTCTTCCTCCACAAACCCCCAGCCACGCTCTCTGGGAACTTTGAATTTCTCTCCAGTCAGCTTGCGGAGGATCTGTTGACGAAGGTACTTGATCCCGATATTCATAATACAGGTTACGAACGTGCAGATGTTTGAGGGTGCAGACATCTGGAACCTGCATAACAGAGGTCATTCCGCTTTTAATGAAGACAACAACGATGTGTTTGTTCGGATTTCGTTGTGTTTCGGATCCAGTTATCCATGAATGCTAGTTTCAAAACCAAATCTGATCATAAATTGGCAATCCGACAGAACAGACTTTCACAGATATAAAAGCGCCTATAAGCGCTCTCCAATCGGAGACGGACAAAATCAGGGGATTGTCGCGGTCGAATTCGAACGCTATTTGGAACGTGTAATGTTACCCTGTGTACTGACCGTCTTTGTATACTGTTTTGATTCCCGGCTGCACCCCAGCGGGTCTTCAAACCTGCCCAAATATTCTTCGCGCCCTGGATACGTTCGATTTTGTTAACGTAGAAATGAAGTGCTTGGTAATTAAAAGTGTGTTAGCTAACTGACAAGTTTATTGGGCTCGTTATCATTGCCGTCATTGTCAGAGTTGATTCAATTAAAGAGCGCAAGGCGCTGACTCAAAGGTACATACTGGTCGGGGCGGCGAGATCATCAGCAGTTGCGTCAGCATCCTCCATGATCTTAGCCGCCGCGATCAGGTTCTTGGCGTGACGAGAAAAGGCGGCTGTGCCAGTGCCTTTGTGAAAATGTCAACGCATTTTTCCACACAGGGGATATTGTGCACAGTAATTCCACCCTTCTTCACTTCTCTTCAAATGTAGTGGTACTTGACGTCGATGTGCTTGAATCGGCGCGTCGTCGTCTCGCTCGCTGCCAGCGCGATCGCGCTCTGGCTGTCTTCGTGAATGATCGTTGGTCCGGCCGCTACGGTCGTGTAGCTGGGCTTTGTGTTTATCATCATCGTATCTTCGGCGATTGCAATTTCACGAGCCTCTTGTAAACAAGAGATCATTGCGGTCTTACATTTGATGACATTTTCTAGCAGGTCAGCTGATTCGGGACCCGGAAGGAGGAGTTCTTGCGGTGTCCTCGGGTCACGTCCTCGCTCAAAGAAGAAATGCGTTTCGCCCAAGGTTGGATGGACGCAGGAACGGTAGGTCAGAGAGATAAGACCGACTATTTCATTCCAATCCGTCTTACTCTTATCGCGATTGCTGAGGGTGGAGTGCGGTGTGGGCGCTCGGCAATGGCGTTGCCTTGCGGTCGATGTGCGACAGCTGTTACCAGCTTGAGTCCGACTGCCTTTGACATCGCGCCAAACAAGTGAGAGCGGAATGACTAGGCTCTGTCGCTCGTGAACTGGGTTGGAAAGAATCTTGTGTAATCAGGTCCAGGAGGGCTGTTGCGGCTGCATGGGCTCGTTTGTCTTTTACTGGGATAAAGCGAACGGATCGGGACGACCGCCGTCAGTATGTACAGGAAGTTACCGTTGAACGATTTGTTAAGCGATCCGAAGTGGTCGATATGGATCTTACTCCAGGGCGGCGAGAATGCAGGTTTTTGTCTCAGCATCGATCCAGCACGAGCTTAGTAATTTTCGTTTTTTTTTTGCACATAAAGCACGCGTTAACAAGTGTGCGAACGTCAGATGTTATGAATTAGCACAAGCTAGATAAGAAATAAAGAGATAGATAAGAAATAAAGAGAAGATAAGAGAGAATTGAAGGGGAGAAATAGAAGAGAAAGGTAGAAGGGAGGCTAGACGAATAGGATGCTAGAAGACGAGGCGAGACGAGACGAACCAGGTTAGTAAAAACGCACGTTGATCGGACTGAAGGATATAAATGTAAACCGTCACAGAAGATATTTTCCGTATCGTGAATCAAAGTCGAGACAAGGTCATGACATCAGATGTCATACCGGGCCAGTAGGCGAACTTCTGGAGGAGCTGGAGCGTTCTGTTCTGTCTGAAGTGTGCGCATGGCCGTGTGCTGCGTGCAATCTGCATGTACTGGCTACGAAATGCTGAAGGGATCAACATCTGCAAGCTGTTGCGGTTTGGGTATCAGCGTCTGTCGTCTGAGGAGGCGGTGTTCGTCGCGCTCTGCACCGGGAATGCCAGTTAAGGTTCGGGCATCGTTTTGTGCTTGGGTGAGTTTTTGTAGGTCTATCTCGATAGGGATGGCTGAGTCCAGGAGGAGGTTGAGGGTCAGGATATCTTCAAACAGATGCGGGTCGTTTTCCACGATGTCTGATTTCTCAATACAATAGGGTTCCGCATGGCAACGAGATAATGCATCGGCGTCGGTGTGAGACATCGAAAGATTCGAGTTCGTTGACGATACGCTGGAATTTTGCGTCATCCTGCCTTTTCCGGAGAAATGCGAGCGACAGGTGGTCCGATACGACTTTGAAGTGGATGCCCTCGAGATAAGGACGCCAGCGTTTAATCGCATACCACAAGGCTACTGCTTCGACCCTCCAAGCGGAATAGGCAAATTCTTTCCCTTGGCATCGTCGGGATAGATAGACGACAGGGCACTTGTTTCCGTCATCATCAAATTGGGTTAATACGGCCCCAATCGCGAGGTGAGGAGAATCTATTATAATCGAAAAGGTCTTACTGAAGTCTGGATATCGCAGGACGGGGGCTGAAGCGAGACAATTCCTCAATTAATCAAAAACTTCCTGTTGGTCTCGATCCCAGACGAAGGTGGCACCTTTCCGTAGTAACTGCGTCAGCGGTGCGGAAATTTGGCGAATCGGACGATGTAGAAACGGTAGTACCCGGAAAAACCGAGAAATCAGCGAACGTGGGCGGCCGCGCGTGGTGGGCTGCGGGAAGACCCTGCAATACCTAAGAAAGAACGCACGCCATCTCTAGAGTAAGGCCTAGGAAACTGTTTGATGGCCTGATCTAATCTGTCGTCGGGAGAGATTCCATCGTTGCTGACACAATGTGCCAGGTACGTAACCTTTTGCATCAGCATTGTAGGCTTCTTCGGGTTTACCTTGACGCCTGCCTCTCGGATCCGCTCGAAAATGCTGCGAACAGGGCCTCAAGACCGACTCGGCCGATAGTTTTATGTCGTATCATGAATCCGACTTTAACAGCCAAAGTGAATCAGAGTCGGACTCACAAGATTCCGACTACGGATGAGATGATGGCGTCACCGATAAAAAAGCAAAAAAAAGGACGAATCGCTCATCTGGTTTGATGCCTTTTGGCGTGACAATGTGCCCGGGGTATGTCAGAGAGCGGCGTGCAAATTTACACTTAGCTGGCAGTGCTCTGAGACAATTTGCGTGAAGCCGCTGGAGGACGTCTCAAATCGCAGAAATGTAGTTGTCAAAAGTTTCAGTGGTAAAAATCAGGATATCGTCCAGATAGACCAAACAATTATTCCAAGTTATGCCAGTGAGGACGAGATCCATTTAACGCTGGAAGGTGGTTGGAGCAAGGATGCTGGCTGAGCTATGGGACCTGGGCGACAGCAGCCAACAGATGGAGCGTTCGCGTGCCAATAACGACACTCATATCAAGAATGTGAAAGCAGATCTGGATATTCTGGAATCGCTCAGAGCGCCTCTGTGTCCTCCAGCACAGAGCGCCTCTGTGTCCTTCAGCATAGGAAAGAGTCGCAATGAAACTGACAACTCGAAATAATGTTGCGCAGTTTCACTTTGAACTATAATGCGCTGGTCAGATACGTACCGTATTTGGCTTTTGCCTTTTGCGGAGTTTTGCCACAAACTGTTTACAAAAACGATGCGCAAAGAAAATTGCGCCACAACGCACTTTGTAATGGGCGGGAATGTGGCTCTCCGATCTTTGCGAAGAACACTTGAAATTTGGGCAACTCATGAAATTGTTACAGAATGATCTGCTTGCTCTAATAAAGCAGAATATTCGGTACCTTATATCCGATTGGACTCTTAATGCTACACTTGTAGAGCTGATTCAACGATATCGTCAATCTCAAGACGCTCGTGTGAAGCCTGCTTGGCTCTTGGCTGTTATCTATGCTCAAAAAATGGCTCCTGATATAATGAAGAATCGGTTAGCGGCCTTGATGAGATCGCTGTGCTTACTCAAGTTCAGCCCGACGCTAAACACTGGATCCCAAGAAATAGCATTCAGGCAAACATCCAAAACCTCGCTATACAGCAAGTCAATCCCTGTCGTTTGCTGACAATTTGCGGAGAAATTGTTGCAATTTCGTGGCGAACTACAGCAAATGTGCAGCAACTTGATCAAAAACAATCAGGGACGTGTCATGTTTCAATAATTGATAGCAGTCTAGGACCAGTCCGGAATCGGATCCAATTCTAATAGCGGACTCGTCGATTGCTTCGGCTGGACAGCAAGCACAATTGCGTCTGTCGGTTGAGACTCAAAAATTCTTGGAATACTTTTGAAAGCGGAATTCAGCGAGTGCTGAATTCAACGGAATAGAATGTAAAAGCAATATCTGTGGCCGATCTGTGTGCATCACAACAGCTGCTTTGTGTAACTGAGCAGGAGAGAATCCCAAGGCAGCGACACGTATGGCTGCAGGCTAAGTACTGTGCTTAAAGTTCAAATATGATATCTATTGGCCATTCTTCATCGAACATGCTCGAACTACAAACAATTTGCATTGCCTGAAACGAAAAAACCAAAATGTGGCCTTAACCAGAGTGAGTGATTGAGGAAGTGACTGCCTAGCCCTAATAGGGTGCAACTTTGTGTACAAGTTGGTTACGGGTATCGTACAGTCAAGCTGAAGGTCTGATTGCGCAGGTTCCATCTCCATGCTGTGTCTTTCTCTCTGTTATGAGAAGTACTTTGGGGTTTATGTCACGCAGTTTTGTATTTGCGCAATATTTCTCATTCTGACATTCTGATTTTCATGATCTCGACTGAACCCGTCCCCTTCATTGTTGTTGCGGTATTAACCTCCACTTCTGTATGGCGACTGATAGACCTGTAACATTCCCCTTCATTATTAATGAAGAGAATTTCGGTTACTTCGATTGGGATAAACGCGATCTGATGTCAGCAGCAGAAACTGGTGATCTCGAGTTCCTCCATCAGTTGGAAACCCAATTCGGTGGATTATTTTATAATTCTTCTGTTGCTTTCGCTGCTTTAAAAGCGCGACATTTTGAATTCTGGGCTAAACTGGTCACATTATGTCGCTCGACCTGTATAGCCAGGCTGCCATTACAAAACGGCAGTGAATGGGAATATTATCTGACGCCCGTCGAGAATTTATTTTCACCCAACATTGATGACGATCTGCGATTTATTGCATTCAAATTTGTTGTGGAAGGATTCATTAAGCAACTGCCAATGAGAGAGGATATTGTCACTGATCCGAACTCATGTTACGAACTACCTCCTGATCGTTATTCATTCTTGGTCTCTGGACAATTTCCGTACTATCCCCGATGATATTCCCGGCCAATATGATTTTATCTCTTGTTCAATATGCAATGGGCGGGAAAAGATTCTCAAATATCTTCTGGAAGAAGTTGGAGCGCGTTGTCTCCTTCGACATCTTCAAGATATCGTGATGCGATTTCGTCCTGATCTGTATGAACTAGTTCGTAATCATTTACGTCCTGAAATATCTGCTATTCCTCCTGCATGTCAATATCGTCAACCAGATGATGCAGATTTTATGAATCAGATCATGGATGCCGCTCTCGCTATAGAAAAGCGAGATAACGCTCACGTGGATCTCATCGAATTCTTGAACTATAATCCGGAATTCATTCAGAAACTTCCATCAGCAATGAAATTCTTTCGAGATGTTTCTTGCGGAGCCTTCGATATTGATCAAACTCCAAAATGGATGGAGATCTTTTTTCTGACCAAAAGCAATGTTCCGGATGCCCTGAAGGTATTAGATCGAGCTCTTGATCATTTCCGAGATGAAATCGGGCATGAGATCATCAATCTTGATATATCGGGGACTCCCTTGTCCTATCGTGTTTTCAATCGAGATATTTATTTTGACGGTATTTTGTGATATCAATGAGATAATCCAGAATGATATTTTCTGATATGCTATCAGATAAATTTAGACCTGAAGATGAACTTATCATTCGTGACGAATATGATTATTTCAATGGTCTGTATCATGATATTATACTGAATGATCTCTATTTGGTCTCTCATACCTTCTATTAGATATTGTATATCTATCGGATGGTTATGATTCATGTGAGTATTATGACGATGCTTATTACTCTTCTTCTGCTTCGGACGATAATGCCTCTTCAATTAATGATGATCATGATGATGATTTTAACAGTTTACCAGAAGGTTGATATTTTGTAAGTTGTTTGCTTGATTCAATATTGACCTATTACAGATTAGGTATTTGTTGAGCTTAAGATCTTTTTGTTCTTGAATAGAATCTCAGTTCAATTTTATCCATAAGCTAATGATGTCAAAATAGATTTTGGTTTGAAATCAGAAAAGTATGATATTATCGAAATTTGTAAAGTTGTCTGAGTGATAATCATGAACGCATTGTTACAGAGCTCAATTATAGAGTGAGTCTGAATGTAACATTACACACAGATTTGTCTTTGATCAATAACCTGTACTGATTTAGTGCTTTCTGGTGTGAGACAGACCCGATAGTTGGCGACGAATACGACAGAAACTTTGGGCAGCATCGGTGGTGAGCTCGGCGGGAGACCATGGCGGCGACAGTTGGCTGGACGGACGCGGGGTATAACGACTTCTGCCAGATGAAGCGGCGATGATGGAGAGCAAGATAGTGACTGATCATTGTGTTTTGTTAATACTGAGCTCAATGAGATCGCGGCTTTCTGAAATTATCAAATTCCACAAAATATGCAATTAAAGTTCGATTTTGGACAAAAAAGTGCTTATCGTCCATTGACATTTATATACTGGAATTTCAAAATTATTTCGAGGGTTAGCTGTTCATACTTATGGGTGTTGAAATCGCATTGTCAGTCCCTTCGTCTCCGATGTTTTCGGCTAACAAAAGATCTAGTTTCGCAGGACATGTCGATATCGCGGAAACAGGCTGACTAGTTAATGTGCTTTTCACACCACCATCAACTTTTACATTTCAAATACCTTGATGTTATATCATGTATCAACGCTAACAAAGCTCGCCGAGTAGCAACTGCGCTAATTGAGCAACTTTTGTTATTCGTTGTCGTAGGCTAGCTATTGTCCTCCACGCGTCTAAACTACTTTTAATGATCAAATTTCTATAGAAACAGATCTTTTAAAACGGTTTAAGTACATTGCAGGGGCAGTTAGGGTTTTTTGCGCAAGTACAGTGGTTACGAGACCGATTCGGAGTCGAAAGTCGATTACCGCATTGTAATGTCGTTTCATTTTATAATAATGCAGTTACGGAGACTCATTGGTGGGCAAATCTTTCTGTCTGTCGACAGATCAGACGGGCAGCAGCTGTCGGCAGATGCTGCCCGTCACTAGCCGTCGCTGATCTATAGCGCTTTTTACAAACGCCTTCTCATATAGATACCGGTATGTCCCTATCGATCGACCCAATTTTGTTTATTCTAGCTATGATAGCAATGAACCAGCTGATCGCGAGCGCTAGCAATCACGACGCCTGACTTTCAATGAAGCCCGGCGAACTCATTCAGCCAGCCCATATTTTGGCTGTTGTTTTGTCCCCTAGCAAAAGCAGCAGACCACATTTTGATGACAGAATCCGATCTGCTCTTGCGAATTTCCTAATGCAAGAAACGCAGACCGTCATTGCTCCGCCTGCCTATACTTTGATAGCGTCGAGCGACGGACATAGAAACGGCAAGACCATAGAGAAGTTTAACGCGGCAATCGCTGGAAAGCGTCCGGATATAGTTCTCAATAGTTGATTACAGAAAGTGTTACATAAATCATATCAGTATCAGACAGCGCTCGAAGTCAACATTTGGCGATATACGGTACAGTCCTCTTTCTCTATAACGTCAATCTTTATAACAACATCTCCATAGAAGCCCGATAATGTTACATTGTACGGATATTGTTCTATAGATTCTCTATAACCGTATAACGACATAAATGACAAGGCGGCGCGGCCATGTCTGTCAGATGAGATTCTTATGGGGCTCATTGATTATCATCTCGATTCTTTACCATTGCCTCGTCACCTTAAGACTAGCCAACTAGAGGGTTAGCATTGCGTCTGGCGCTCGAACGCCTTTATCATATGGCCTCTACTCCTTCGAGAAAGAGAGGGTCGTTCAGGATAACCGAGAATCAGCTGATTTGCCGAGAATACAATGATAACATCAAAGAGAAAAAAACTAGAATCGCAGAGCTGGATTCTGAAAGATTGGGTTATTCCTCTCAACTATTTCTGACTTTGTTTGAGACCTAAGGGACCTTGGAAGTACGAGAAACATGTGAGCAAACTGACGTTAACGGCGACAAATCCAAGCGCATCGAAACGTTTTGTTAAGCACTTTTCGGGATAACCCCCAAGAACTGCCATAAGAGCTTCAAGAAGTTTGTAAAGCTTTAATTTTGTATCTATTCGAGAAAAACGATTCCTGTAATTGCTGCGAAAGCACATCGAAGCGGAATTAGCATCAAATGGCCAGGTTCCTGAACCAGAAACTGAATCTGTGCCATTTCCTGTTGGCAATGTTGACGCCGTTCTTGAGACCGAATGGTCCATAGCCCGTTAGGAACCCAAAATATTTTTATAACGACAGTGTCGTCATTAAGAAAGAAAACCCCGTCAGTGTCGTTATATAGAGGGAAGACGGTAGATCGACTGCGGGTGACGGGCAGCATCTGCCGACACCTGCCGCTGTTGGAATCTTCACTGTCAAGGTAATATTCACAGTTAATTGTGAACATGAGATGAAGGATGATTCCGTTATCATGGGCCAGAGCAATACAGTGTGCTTCAGAGCAGCATCCACAAGGCGCGCAAGCTTTCGAATTCAATCTTCTTAAGCCTGATTCTAGGTCGAACAATTTCTCATATAAATGAGCTTCGAAACGGGCAATTCTCGTTGAATGCATGAAGTCATCAAGCTGGTATTTGAAGGACTCCTGAGGGAATGTTGCTGCCAGATTTTTGAAGAGAGGCGCTGCGTTATTCGATTCTTCAGTGGCTTTTTGGATTGCTGTCAGAAGTTTAGTGTTGAACCCAAACACGAGTTGAGGTTCTCCTGATTGAGTTAATCCAATTCCCATTGCGATCATCGAAGTACCCAGTTTCTGGGCATTTCCAGATGCCGCATTCGAATTCCGCTGTTTTGGCTTGAGAAATTCTACAACATCTTTATGCTGAAGTAATGCATGCTGTGACATTCGGGTAAATACGGCAGTCTGAATATAAAACAACTCCAGAACAATGGACGCAAATTGATCCGAGACATTTTCCGGCATCATTTTGGCATCTCGAAGACTTTGAATAAATCCAGTAAATCTCATGTCCATGTGGTGAGTGCCAAGTACTTCGATAAATTCATCGAATTCTTTCTTCTCGGAATCGAGTACTGTAAAAACCTTCAGTACATTATACAAACAAATGGGAGAGATCAGAGACCTTGCTGTTGTGATAGAAGAGCCCGTGATTGTAGCTAAATTTCATTTTTAGAAATCAAGACGAAATTGCCTACAAAGAAGAACTTACAGTTGGTACCAGTCGAGGAGGATCAATATCAGAAATAAAACCATTATTCTACTAAGCAGTTAGAGACCAGATTCTAATTGGAAATATTACAGATATATACAGTACCGTTGTATGACCCCGGATAGAAGAAACACGATCATTATTCTGATAAAATGTTTTTAGAAAAGAGCGTCAAGTGCAAATTTTCATTTCTTACAGAACGGAGTACATCCCGGCCAGCATCTTGTTGATCTTGACGCCGTCCAGACTATACCAATGTAAATAACAGAGAACGAAGAATCTCCAAGACATGATGAAACCTGATTATTAGTTGTATGAGGTTTGCTGGCCTGTCAATGACGTTAATACACTAAATATTGCAGTTTCAACATGGATGGTTACGTTTGATCGAACAGAAGGACGTTTGCTACGATTAGTCCAATAATTTTGAGAGCCAGCCCTCAATATTGGCTGTTGGTTGATGAGATCACCAGCTCTATTAAAGATGTAATCATATCTGTCATCTTCAATGACAATATGTCCATCATTAGCGCAGCTGATCAGATTGGCATTTGTAAAGGTGCGTTTGGATTTCGGCTGTCGAACATTGCCCACAATGACATCACCAGAAAGTTTCGTCGTCACGAACCCTCCATTTGATAGCAGATGGATCTCATCGCCATTACTCAACCTGGTAATACGTCTCCCATCTGGATGGCGTTCAATTGACAGAATATTGGCATGATCATTCAGCTGTGTTTCGTGAACCCCATCTGAACGTAGTCTAATAGAGGCTCCATCAGCTTTTCGCAGAAATATTTGTGTTCCATCCGGAGCACGTTCCAGCAACTTTAATCGAAGTACGGACTCCCTCTGTTCCGGAATCTCAGCGCCAAGATCTAGTTCGAGAGCACGTTCAGTGAGCAGCGACGATATTGGCATCTGGTAACATTACTCTGAGCTTGAACCAGGACTAGATCATGTAGGATTCCTGTAACAACGACAGGATCGTTCGGAATGACGGATCCAGTTTCATCTCGGATTAAAACCTGCAGGAAATGACCACAGATCTCGGGAAATTGCAGGACTGTAGTGTCGCTGTAGAGATCAATGAATTTCCAGCAGATTTCCGAGATGAATGATATACTTTGGATAAGTGGCACGTTCAGCAGTAATCTGCTGTATGGCCTTCATCATCGTGGAAAGATCCTGTCTGTTAACAGGAGATCCACATTGAGCTTGAATCAGACTCCATAACGTCTTCGCATCCAAGTCCGGGACCACAGGTCGGGCATCGTTTCTGAAATCGTAACATAATGTGAAACCAATAAACAAAATCGGGACGGTATTACGCAGTGGAAGCGGTCGTGCTGGATGACGGACGAGTTGCTTCAGATCGGCATCCTTTGGCGGATTGCAATACAAGATTCTGCGGAGTCGCGCGACGTTGGCTGCTGGAATGAGGACAGAGCTTCCATTGTAACAAAACAGCTACAGTTACCTGTGAGATCTCAATATCGTGAAAAGGCGTTCCTGAAGTGAAATCTGCCGCCAATGACAGAATATAGTTTGGAAGGTAAGTTCTTCTAAAGGTAATCCAGAACGGTCTTGAATCAGGGCCTCAAGCACTCGGACATTGGTCAGATACCAGGACCTTGGCCTGATGATCGAGATGTTAGCATTGGGATTAGTTATACTGCCCCATTCAATGGTTACAGGTTGAATCGGAGATTTTCGTTAATCCCAATCCGGCGAAGATGATTGACATATTCGTGATGTGAAAGTCGATCGACTGGCATTCCTGTAACATCTTGTATATGGGCATTTGTCGTTTCAAAGTCCGCTGATCGTAGCCTAAACATTGCATGTTCAGCTGGAACATTACGATTATTGTGTCAATTTGTAGATTACGAAGGAGGAATGATGCCCAGGGCACGTGACGCTCTTAATCGATTCAATGAAGGAGGCCGCTGCTGCTCTCCAACGGTATTACCATGTTCATGTTCCGGACTTAGGCACTGTTCTGAATATCCACTCAGTAATCAAAAACAGCAGGAATTTGAAGGACCGAACCAGCTTGTGATAATGACGTTGTTGTGTCCCAGGATAGTCCTGTTTCTGACAGAACGGGCGTCTGTCTGCTCTCTAAAATCAGATTTTAATTATACGATGAGTTACGAGAGAAAAGAGACGGAAGGTCTTACGTCGGCGGGATCGTCGTCGTTTCAAGACGTTTGACATAATCGTGGTTATACGCTGAGGTGCACTTAGATGAGGGGATATCGAGTCTCGGATTCGATCAGAGATTGGAGCCATAGCGGATCGAATGTTGCCGGATCAAGAGTGAGCCGTTCCCTGAGAGCAGATATGTCAATCAATAATGAAACCATTCCATAAGTTCAGATACGATGGAAATTGGGCCGCAGAACGATGTTGCAATCGAACAGTAGATTGCCTGGAACTATCCCAATCAGATGCCGAAAGATAGCGACGTCCGATGACAATGTTACCTTCGACGCTGTTAATTTCAGGAACCTGTTGCCGACTTAAACCACGTTCTTGAGCCTGAACGTTGACGGCATCATGGTTATGATCGCCCGATGATGAAAGAGGGCGAAGAGAATCACGAGCGGGAGTAGTGGCAGCAGCGGGCTGACTAGTAGCAGGACTGGGAGTGGTGGCGGTAGACGTCTGAACCTCAGCAGGTCGTGGTGCTGTCCGCTGAGTAGTTTGCTGCCCAGGCGATGGGCCAACATCGGATTGCGGACTGCGAACAGGAGGTCTGGACGTCTGGGTCTGAGTGGATCCAGAAACTGGTCGGGATTGGGTCTGAGTTGGGCGAGGAATCTCAACAACTACAGTCTGTGTGGAAGACCCTGATACAGCAGTGGAAGCCGTACTGGAGCTCGCATTGCCAGATGATGATGATGAATGCCGCGGGGCCGTACTAGATTCTACCGGGAGCCCATCTTCATTCGCGTTCACCTTTCGAGTAGATGAAGATGAGGACGGGCGATTGGCCTTAGATTTTGCTTTTGGTCGGGAGAGGACAGAAGGAGTCGAACGTGATGGTGATGACAAAGTGCCCGACCTTGATGAGGAATAGGATGACGACGTCGATGGAGTTGTTGGCGTGGCCGATGACGATGATGGCGTTGTATCAAAAGTCACTTAAGGTGCGATGTCGTCGAGACCGAATTTTCATCGCATCAATTGACTTTGTAACTTTTACATTAGGTCCATCATTTAAACTATAACCTGTAGATTCGATTGTTTTCGGTTTTATAGTAGAGGCCGATGATATCACGTCACTCAAGGTGCGATGTCGACTAGACCAACTTTTCAGCGCATCGATTGACTTTGTAACTGTTACAGTAGGTCCACCAGTTAGGCTATGACCTGTAGATTCGATTATTGGCGACGTCGAAGAAGATGAAGGCGTCGCGTGACTCGGTGGTGGCTTATTCTTCATCATTACCATATATTCTAGATAATCAGCACAATGTGTAGGTATATGATGTGGCACATCAGCAGCAGCAGATGAAGGCAGCGGGCGACTCGATGGTGGACCACTTTCAACATGGATTTCATGGCCATTGGAACTACGAGGATGCGTTTGCTGTAGACGAGCTTCGGTGAAGCGCTCGGAAACAGGACCATCGCCGAGCCTGGTCGTGGGCATCCCCGCTTGAGATCCAGATAGTGTTTCCTGATTGCCATTCACTGAACCAGTTCGTTGCCCCCCTGGTGCATTATCCCGGTCCAGACCTCGAGACTCAACTGCATCAGCGGGTTGATTTCGAGATTTGGAGCCGTCCGATAATGGATTCGATTCGTCCGCCTTGGCCTTGGAAGTCTCTGTTGGGCGTTTATCATTCGATTCTCGATGATTTTTATCAAGAGATGATTTGTTAAACTTTTTACTGACGAGTCTCGGAAGATGCCTTTGAAATCATTCAGTATGCTGAGGACAAAACGACGCATAAAGGGTACTTACTTGGCAGTATAATGCCCGAGGACATGATGGATAGCTCGCTTAAAGAAATTGCTTTCGATATCCTTAGCCAGCTTGCCCAGAAGCTCGTCGGCGTTTGCATTCTGGATCTTGACCCGAACTACGATTTCGAATCCATCCGCAATCAGCAAAGAGAATTGCTGAACGTAAACGATAGAGCCGGGTTGCCAATCGATACAAATGTTGTGGTCATGGTAACAGCGAAGCGAACTCCATGAACGAAGAACTCGACAAGATGGTCTTGGGCTTGCTGGCTGTCCCGGCCTTATAATAATGATAGGATAGACGAGCGTGATGGAATGGGCGAGGAATGTGAGCGACCTGAGACCCGCGAACAGAGCCCAGAGCATACCACGATGCGGGAGGTTTCTTCTCCAGGTCGTTTTCATTACAGGCATCGTTGATCAACTGAATAAGATCGACGGCGTTCACAATGATAATTTCTAACGCATATAGAGGACCGTCGATAAACACTCCAGCAACAAACTCGAAACCTTCTCGAAAACCTTGGAGCATTAGTTTACCGTCTACCGGACAGCCCGGTATCGCGTTTAGCGCTTCCTCGATCGGTTTAAAAAGAGTTTCCGCAATAATCTTGCCCACGGTTGTTGGCGAGGTATCATCAGATCGACGAGCAGAAATTATCATGGCCCGGAGATTGCCTTGGCCCAATTGAACGCGAATTCGGTTGACAACCATATCGAAAGAATCCTCAGGCTTACAACCCACAAAATCTGCCATCACCCAGTTTGTGGTTTGATCGTTCAACAAAGCAGGTTGCAATAAACGTTGCTGTAATTGAGAGAACTCGACTGGTTCTCCCTGAATATTAGCATGGAACCGATTAAAGACCTCGGCGGTCTTCGGGCTGATATCGTCGCACTCGAGAATAAAGCGAGACCAGGCAGCTTTGAGCCAGCCCTTCTCGGGATCCAGCGAGTACATCAGCCGAGAGATCGTTTGCATCTGGGCTTCATGATTGGAGGTAGAGCCTGTGGACAGAGTTATGTTTCAGAAACGAATCCAGTATTGTATCAAGGGATAGCGACCTGCTATAACAGCTGTTGCACAAAGAACAACGAGACCGAAGAATACAGTTATACACGACGAACGAGACATCCGACTGATCAGCATTGAAGGAAACACTGCACGAGGCAAATGACAGGACAAGGACATGGAATGACGGGGTTCTTCCAAAGAGACCTTCAGTGACCGGCAAAGTCCGAGATTGCGGAAATTTTTGAGACTGCTCTTCACAAAGTTTCGTGAATGGAATCGCTTTTCAAGGCCAAAGTCTTCTGAATTAGCAATCTCGTGCTAATTGAAACCTATTTACAAGTGACAGATTTCCTGCTACATCACGAGTGTGTGCATACAGTTTAACGTTACAGATGCGGAGATGTGTTCTCTTTGTTTAATCTACTTATGACCAAAGCCCATAAGCTCATGACTGAGTCATGCAGATTCTTTTGTCAAAGCCAGAGAATGGTCGGATGGCAACTGAAATGTTTCCATTGCCAACGGAAAGGTTCTGATCGCATGTGAATAGTGTTTGAATCAGGTTCTATGGAGATCATTATAAGCAAGGATGTATCTCATTATCGGTAGAAAGAAGTTGCGCTCAAAAGACCTCTGCGCAACGTCCCTCTCTCTCCCACTCTCTTGGATTTCGGTACCTGCCCCGCTGTGAGGCTGGGCCGTCTTTCGAGCTTCCTGCTCTGCGGATTTAACTGTTTATCCGGACAGCAATGGACTCCCTAAACCGTCGGACAATGATGTATTCATTCCTGTTGGAGACTTCGAAGGTCCACGCTTTTGTATAGCCCCCACTTTGCCATTCATGAAGATTGCAACGATGAAGATGAACCACATCTTCGAATACAGGACTGAGTCATTTGACACGTACAGCAGGGCTTCACCCAAATGACGGCCTGCGATGACAGTCTTATTCCGAACCGCCTGAATGTGAAAGGCAGGCGCTGAGTGCTGTTATCTTCGAACAATTTCCCCATCTACTGTAATCCTAAAAGTAACCATAAAACTCCATCAGCAGCTGGATTTTGCGGTCCATATTTCATAGTAAAATTGTTTATTGTTTTTTTCTCGTAACTCCTATCTCCATTGATTTTCGATTTACTAGTGCGAGAAGCTGTTCTTGCAGCCCCTGCACAAACGGATGTATCGCCCACATCGCCTATTAATGGCGTAACAACGCGAATAAACAAACAAACAAACAAACGCGAGGACCAGACCCGCCATCATTGCAAGATATTGTCTGCCGACCACCAGAATAACGATGCTGATTGTAAGTACGTGATTTCGTCCTTGGAATCGGTCTTCGTGCGAGGCGACGCGTTCGGTCCTCTTTAATTGTTTGCGAATGGAAGTCGCACGCCCTGGTTAGCTCCATAGCTGCTTATCAATTGGAATTTCGTTCTAGAGTGGTTTTGTATATTTTTTCAATCTCTAACATTATTTCGAAACATCGGAACTGTTTCCGTTGAGCTAGATTTATCAATTTTTTTGATGACTTTAATCAATATCTGCTTTGCAATTTCTGCTGTTAATGACATTGTAATCACAAATGAATGCATTTTGGCATTATGTTTTCACCAGTTCAGGTTTAAACGTCTCCTCTAACGCCATTCGTGTTTAGAGTGAATATTCGCTTTGCTGGGTCCAACATCATCAGCGGTCTGGTGGTTTCAGCAAACCCAAAGAGTCGTGAATACGCATCGCTCTTGCGTTTACAGTATATCAGCTCGCCTCTTGGATATTCGAATGCTGGTTGGATGCTGTTTTCAAAAGGTTGTTATTGCGCCCGCTGCGCTGCCTCTCCATTAATTTCTCTTCTCATCTTGTTTTTTCCAACATCACTTTACGTTTGACTTGCTTAATGTTAGAACCTAACCCTACCCATTCCTGTCACGTTACATAGCGTTTGTTGACTTTATCACGTTAAACGTTTAATTGCATGTTCAATGCGTTCTTTCAGATACCGTACTTGGTAGCAGCACCTGTTCTCAACGCTATACAGCCAGAATTCAATGATCAAGTTCAACTACTCAATCGGCAGCCTGCTCGTGACTGTGAAATAATACGCGTGGCAATTGCTCTACGATTAAAGACGAAGGTTGCGATTCTGTAAGACAGCCAAGCCAATCTGACTTAGAATCTTGGGTTACGATCATGCAAAGGTGATGCGAATCTGAGTCATGTTTCACTAATAACTGTGGCTCTCTACTGTTTTCATAACTCAAACAAATCGCTGCTGTCGACTCTTCGTTAGGTTGGCGTAATGGGCTCGAATATGACCTGGATCTCCAGTGACGAGAGGCAGCCGAAGGTCATGCTCGAGCCTGTCCATCGCTTGTTGCTGCCACCGCTCTGTCTTACATCGCGCTCCATATAAGACCCAATCGTCAGCTATATCTTGATATCGACCTTGATACGCCGCCCGGTTCTGGTCATTTTGCATTCAGCTATCTATCGATGTTTCTGGTTCCTGGTTTTCAATCGCTTGGCGACATTCACCGCTTCCATCAACTCTTCCAGTTGGTTTGTTTTCTAATCGCTGAACTTTCTCAAGGTTTGAGGCCATATCTATCATGCCGCTGTGAATTGATCTTTCATTTTAATTCGCTTTTCCATTGTGTTCTGCTATCTAATTTCTATATGTCGCGTGGAAAGTTTCCAACAGGCACTGACCTTCATTATAGGTCGTGGTCTCCTCCGTTTTCATCTCATGATACCGAACCACTCTCTCGGGCCTCTTCATCCGACCTCATCTCCAAACTTTATCGAATAGACAAGAATTGCGATCTTAGCAATTAGGCGCATACAACATCCCTTCGAACTCATCTTTGGCCGTAAGTTGTAGCTTATGATGAATTCGCGCTGGTTTAATGGACGTCTAGGTTGATAAATCAATCTCGAAGATCAACATGTCAGCGACCATCTCACTGCATCACCCGTATCATTGATGCAATTCTCTTTGAAAGCAATGCGATCTGATCACTTTGCTTTAACGCATTCGAGTTCTCTGTGACCTCAATTGTATTGCCAATGTGGAAATATTCAAGCATTCGGTGTGTGAGGTTATCGTCAATTCAGACCTAACTCTCCAGTACGTCCCATCTCCTCTCTCTTTAGATTGTACTCGACGTCATGCTTCACATCGTCGCGGCGTATCTATCAGCTGCAATCAGCGATCGCCGCCTCCCTCCTCTCTTTCAGATTCTGTTTCTGGACCGCTTTCGAGGCTTTCGCTCCCTGCTCACTTCTCCTGTCTCCCCGAATCGGTGCTACGGCTCTACTAGATTGCATTCAAATCTTTCTTTGTAAGCATCATCTTTATCTGCATTATTGTATGGGTAAAGTCAAAGATACGTCTACTCTTGCAAGTAATTTTTTGTTTTGTTTTGATACAAATTCAAAATTAACGCATTCAATCCCAATTCAGATTTGCATAGACTCCGGTAGCCGATTGTGCTATGAATGCCACTTGGTGATGTTTTTTTGGAAGGTTTTCATCGAGTAGATTGACTGAAAGAGTGCGACGACAGGTTGATGATGGCGATGGAATGAGCAAGACCTGTCACAAACCTCAACAAACTTTGAACAATGGAGTAAATTCGAAACATTACGAAAGAAATAATCACGAAACAAGTGAAAGTAGACGAGCAGCATGAGTCAACTGAAAATTTCATTCGTTCGTCAGGGCCAAATGCAAGGCGAGAAAGCGGACCGCTGTATAGAGATGAAAGACACAGCCATCTGCGACAATTTCGTCAGCGTCATCTATCGGATATATCCTGGATTGCAGGGTGTGATGACCACCATCGAAACAAGATGTGTGATGAGTTGGTCGCAATCAGCTAAAACAGTAATATAGTGACCATGGTTGCGCTCTAATACATTTCAAACCTGTTACTAACGACTTGTGTGATAAATTACCAAAGATGCATGGAGCTGACATATCACATGTTCACAGTTTACGAGTCAATATCTTCCATATTATGAAAAACTTCAACGTTATCAGACACTCGAATGCCGGTTTTAGTTTGCAAATTGCAGAACAATGCGGTAATCTCTCCTCCTTGAATGTCTATTGTGCTCTATTCTGCCTCTTTTCTCTGCTAAGCTAATGCTCATGGAAATAATTTAAACTCGACATTGCTTCTGACAAACTCTGTAATACTCATGAGGGGTATACTCGGTGATTCGGGTCCTATTTCAGCCAGTTTTATTCGCTGCCTTGTACCGGGTCGATCACTCCTCAGGACTGGCCAGCACCTTGACACAATGTTGCAGATTCTTTATCAAAGTGGTTTGATATCACAGTCAATGTTTGCGGACTTCGATAACAATCGGTCTATGATGAGAAAATGAGTTTATTGTAGTTTTGAAGAATCATGCTGAATTCTCGACCGATCTCATGTTCTTTGTGCGAATCCCAAGAGATGAAGGCCTACATGTACAAATCAGTTTAGAAAGCGGGGAATGCTGCCCATCTATACTGAGTTGGCTCTGCTGCTGTGAACAACAGCTGATTTCGCCATCGGAACCAACGAATCTCTAACCTTCATATTGTGGCTGGACGAAGCCAGGATAAATCTCGTTCGGTGAACCAATCCCTTCCTTGACCACGAGATCAATCCAGCAATAGCTGCGGTCAGTGGCAAAGCCATGTTGGCTCTTACGTTATGGACTTATGGTACATGATCCGATTCGTGCTTAACAAAAATCGAGCTTGTTATGAAGGTCTCTTCAAGGCTCTTGAGAGAAGCCGTGGCGGCAGTTATCGCTTACTAGGTCGCGACCACACAATGCAGGGTGTTCTGTCGCAGCTAAATCGTGTTTCTAAGGATCCCAGCCAAGATTCTCTCTCTCTAGCTGTCTACCCCATCCTTGGCCACCCTTGACCACCTTCAATGCGCCAATACCTGGTTCGCTGGAAACATTTTCCTGACGACGAAAACTCTTGGGGGTTCGCCACTAACTTCGACGACGACCAGATCATCGCAGACTACTGGTCGCGCGTCAAATCGGGCTCACATCCCATCTCGGGAGGGGATGATGTGGTGCCATCACAAACCTTAAAACCCTAGAACCCTAGGTCTTGGACCACTACGTCGAGGCCGTACTGGACCGCATCCTACCTGATCTTGTTTCTTCACTGTGTCTGAGTGCTAGGTCCCGTGTTCCTGTCTAAATCGCCCGGTTTAGGGCATGGGTCGAATTCTGACATTGATTTTCTCATTTTTTGCATTCTCCTTTCCATTGCAGAGCGAGGTCTCATCTGCTCGATTCATCGCCGCTTTCTCACGTTACACAACATCGACATTTCCGACTTACATCAGGCTGACTTAAACAAGACATTCGCAGCAAATAAGCAGGGCCCAGTTCATCGTTCAAGCTGGCGCTTTCTACAGATTTTGACAAATTGATTGAAAAATATATTTCGTGATGTCTTTGATGTTTTATCAATACAGAAAAGAATATCAACAACGAAAAAAAGAATAAACTCGAGCCGGAATCGATCTCGGACCTTTCGATTTTTCTGGTTGGGCTATCACAGATTCGTTTTGCAACGCTACTGGAACTAAATTCAAAGAGGGCTGGCCGACGAACTGTTAAACTTCTCCAAGCCAAAATCGGTCAGGATGTGCTTTGGCTCCAGAGCTACGGTTATAACTGTCATATAAGTCGAAAGTCTATAAAGCAGACAAAGAAACACGTTTAGCAACCCTATTCTAGAATTTATTCTACGACAAAGTGGACTCGGGTATGGTAGGAAGATTGAAAAAAAGGTGAGAGTGCCTCCTGTACCTGGATCGAACCCCTGGTCCGTCTGGTCACAACGGTGAATCAGCCAGAAATTGCCCGCGCTTTTTCTCTTGCGATTTCGTCTGGCAAAACGATAGAAAACCTTTCTAAATGGTCAAAGAGAAATGCGCGCGCAGTTGATCATGTCGTTTTCGGTAGAGGCAACAGCGTGGGTCAATCTAACAGTCGCCCGTGAATGCATCATCTCTTCTGGCTCGTAGTCGCACTGGCCCTGGTGGTCGGGTGGTGAATGGCTCCAGTATCGTAATGACTGGGGCAGGCCCCGCTACCCTACCAGCCATACAGCCCCGTGTCGGTGTCCGTGGCCTGAACCTGACACCGGCCGATGTGCAGACCTCCCGCCATCTGCGTCTGCTGAATCCCGCTCTGTCCCGGACCGAACTGGCCCAGCGCATTCCCGTCACGGACCGCAACAAACAACTCGTGATCTGGATGCGTGACGACCTGGGCCAGTACCTCGACCATCACGGAGATATCTGGGAGCGACGTCGTCAATCACGGAATTATCTGATTGGGTGTAACCGGGATCTAGTACGACAGGCTCTCGATAAGTTCGCTGATGCCGTACAGTCACTGAATGATCTGACTATGGCGGACTTTCATTCACTGGTGTCTGTGTTTGTCTCACCTGATCATAACCCTAATTCCATACTCCGAGCACAGATGGATATCACAGGACAATCTGGAGGCCAGAAGTGGCAGACACTTTGGCCTTCAGAGGCGTTACTATTCACTAATGCTAAGCTAGGGTTTGGTCGGATGGCTCGATCTTATGGAATGCAATCGCATTATCTCGGACTGATATCACATTTAGATATGGAGACAAGTCCACATGGACATGTTATGTTACCATGGGAGTTCTTAGAGCATGATTTATTACACGCTCAAGCTATTTCTAATAATCTCTACTCTGTAGATGATTGGCCCAGTATCCATCAAGCCTTCGATCTACTACAGAGTAACTCTACCGATCCGGAGCGACAGATAGACGATCTCGTGTACTTCTTTCTCACTCCTGAACTGTATGGTTATGTTACATCGGAGGTTCTGTATCGTATCATTGCTGGACGTGATGAGATGTTACCATGGCTCGAGAAGATTGTTGCTGATCAATGGCCGTCTATGTTACAGAAATCCATCGAACGTGTCACGAAATTCTGGATGGATCATGTCCCATCAGCATCTTTATCACATGAACAGCGTGATTTAATGAAACGTTAAATTGGATATCATGTCAGCGTTTTTATGTCAAATATGGATTCCCAATATTCTAGGGCATTACGGTTTTCGTAGACTTGACAAAATGGCTTCTGTCGTTAATCACATATTCTATTTAATGGCAACATCTGGTTAGAATACGCAATAAGTAGTTACAGTTGATAGTTTGTTGCTGCGAAAGCGATCATGTTGGTATGTGAGTATAATGCCATTGTAGTCCGTAGAATCTTGTGCATCAGTTTCGCAGATACAGCAGAGAAGCTTGGGCGGTCAAAGATATATACGCGTGATGACAATCCGGAAAGGTCGTTCTAACGGTAGGGTTTTGGGGCCAGGGATGTTGGTTGTAGTGACAATTAAGATAGAGCTTCGTCTACGTAATGTGAAGGCGATGATTTGTAAATGATGAATTTTTAGAGAGGGAAGAAGCAAAGGAAACTGTTTTGAATAATTACGAAATAAACCGCTAGATTAATATCATACAACTTGCCATCACATTAATGAGGGGATCTCTTTTGTCTATGTGCTTTAATATGACCACCAACAGCCTTCTGCTCACTGATCACGCTGAGGGCCACCAATTGCTTTAACACAGATCAATCAGCAGCCATTTTTGCAGAGCTCGGAAGGTTTAGCCAAAACTTATCATGAATGATAGATCTATATGGCGGAGAAGGAGCGCAGCTGCACAGACAACCTTCAACCGTGTCCGGATTTGTATTTATTCCGGTCGGTCCCGTAATGTCAACATGAGAGAAGATATCATCAATTATAATCTAACAAATTGCATCACATTTGTTTCGTCCTCGGACTGAGTGAAGCTCAACAAACCCGCAGTGTCATACTCCATTACTATCAGCAAAGAGCAGATTTATGAAGTGGTAATTTCCGCTCACTATGTTACCCTGATCATTCGGATCTCCGAAACATGCATACAAGTTCGGCACGGAAACAAAGGTGGGCGTTTTTTGACATATTAGAGCACATAGATTGCAATACTGTATTGATTTATTCCAATGCGGAAAACTGACAGGCAATCAGTCCAGTTTACGTTTCAGGTTGAGTCTCGAAGGCTGTTGAGTGACCTGTCTCACTGTATGTCAGCCGACTGATTGCCGTGTAGGATTATTCGATCTAATAAGTTGATTTAGTTTGCTTTTCTGCATGTGGAGCATTTCACATAAATCTCTCGCTGTTAGTATCGGGTGAGCTCGGATCCGTTACGAAATCATGTCTAAAATTCTTTTTCAGATCTCCAGTTCGACTGCTTCCAGCACTTTCATGAAATCGATGCCATTATAGCGTTTGATTACAATTGGGTCTGCCAAATCCGGTCTAACCATAAATCTGAGTGGTCGAAGTTAGTCGCTCTTTTACTGATAAATCACGATACAGATATTCACAACGGAAAATCCATGATGAGTTTCGGTGTGTAAATCCATGTTTGTTTCGAATTAGAAGGATGGGATACGTTAGAGCGGAGCGCTCAAAGATGAAACATTTTGGCCATATCTCGACCAGCTGCTCGTATTTAATTCCGTTTTACAGATATCGCTGCTTTCTCTCTCGGTTCATACGATACTGTTGCCTTTCTCCGTTTTTTGTCGTTCTAAAGAATGTTGCCTCATGCACTTTTTCTTCTTGTTTTTCCGGAATACGGCCGATTCTCATTCTGTACATATTACAATTTACTAATTCATAAACAGGTTTTCTAATTCGAAATGAATATTGGTAACGAATCCATTACAATTTTAAAAATTCAATTCATCAATGCAAAGTTCAGTTCTTTTAGTTATTTCTAACATTTTCCGATTTGATTTCAATCTTCTCAGATCAAGATAGTATTGTATCGTCTCTTCTCTTTAAACATTGTTTGGGCTACTAACAAAGTTGAATTCTGGATAGTTCTTATCATACGGTAAAATGTAATGATTGCCATTATAGATGCGTGTTGCGATATTCATTCAAACTTTTTCCACAACCATCAGCTATTATTTGTCCGAGTTCACCAATTCATCACTTTTACCTGCCAACTTGCTCCATATTCTTTATTCTCGAATCTATGCCCATGGCTTAGGGACTTCTTTGAAGCCCATGAAGGAGAACATTGTCGCCAGTTTATCATTGCAATGATTACAGAAAACCAAGTGACTATGCGGGATCTCAGTCTGAATGAGACGGATTTCCCTTCCTCTTATGTCAATATGTCTCATCCAGATGATATGAAAGAATCCGATAAACCCATCGTCCCACAATACATTAGACATCGAGAACCCGCTCATCACCGATTATTATTTCGTATATCTTTTAAATTGGAGAATGGCAAATTTGTCCCCTTTACCTTCGTATGTGATACAGGAGCTCCTTCTGATTTCTATCTTTCTCGTAAAGCCTTATCAATTTTAAAACAAGGAGGACGAATTAAAACTTCTGAACTTGATCAACTTTATGTAGAGCTGGCGAGGAAAAGGCCCTGGTGAAAGAAACCCCGGTTAATCATGAGCCTGGAAATATCATGGGGCTCTTGATGTTGGAGAAACTTCATCTACATTTGAATGAGAGACAGTTTCGCTTAACAAAACTCTCAGAATATTTTTAAATTCTGAATAAAATCACGAGATCTATACGTAATTTTTTTCTATTAATATCCATCCAACTCGCCAAAATTCTACCAAAAACATGATAGATGTGATAATCGTTTTTATAGATTGAATTTACGACCCTGCTAGGCGTACGAGTACTCGCAGAAATAGTTGCGCGTACGAGTACTCGTACGCGCAACTATTTCTGCGAGTCTTGCAGCCAATTGTATGTGAGTCGTGTAAGTTGGGGTGGTATTCCCAGCGCAATCATT
>RBZT01000659.1:1771-40528 GCA_003693705.1 Polymyxa betae
CTCCGCTACCGCAGCGTATCTCCTCCCACTATCATAAACCGAGGTCGGACGACTCCCACCTGCCCGAAATGTTCCACCTGATCCCGGATGCCATCGCTCTGAGCATATTCGAATATGTTGGCGCGTACTCCCGGTTACGTGATCTGATCCGCCGCACTTCGGGGTGTTTTCTCAAAGAACATCAACAAATTTCTCCTGAACGTCAAGTCATTTTGTTGGCTCACGCAGAAATTTCCCAAAGAGATTCTTTGCGAACAAGAAACTGAACCTCCCGAAAACCCGATTTTTGTTGGGGCCGTTGCCATGCCCCAACTGTTCGGAGCATTTCGTCTCTTGTATGTGGATGGGTATCTCATCATGAGCAAGGGCGACGGTTACATCATGAACACTCGTGGAGAGATTCGAGGGCCTTTTCACGGCCCCGACATTTGTATCGTAAACGACGCCGCAGGGTCCGCACGAGACTCGCATTTGGACCGCCGAAGGTCCGCAATTCTCTCCCGCCGCAGCTTGGGAATAATCCGTTTCGGTGGCGTTTTGTCGGCGATTACGTGATCGTCACATCCGTGAGTATGTCGAACTGCGGCATCTTCGATGCCACGAGCGGCGATCTGATCCACGCCATCGCAATAGACACGCTTTGGGTGGGTCCAACATGTCACGGCTACCTCATGTTTCAAGCTCCGGAAATCTCCTTCTCTAATCCCATTCATTGTATGGATTTGAAGACTGTCATACGGGTCCAGCTGGACGTAAAGATCTACTTTGAAGATGTTCCAGATATGTTGGTTCCTGGACATCAGATCATTCAACAGTCCGAGTCTGGTTGCACCATTTCGGACTTTGAACGAAACGAAAAAGTTTTTTTTTTTGGTATCGAGTGGGAACAACACTGAAGTGTGGTTTTTCTACCGGAAACAGCCGAATGGCCGCATACACTGCTACCGGGCCACCATACCGAATTGATCGAATCGATTTTAAACAGTTCGTTTGTGAGACGACTTTAATGACGTTACCCAAATAGACAAAGAAGCCTATCAGTGAAAACGACAAAAATGAAGAAGTATTCCTAGGTTTCCTAACAACCGCTTAGTAGAGAAGATCGTGAAGTAACGTTTCAAGGGGTAGGTTGCGGTCACATCAGATACAATCTGTGCAATCCATGAGAGCGACGCTGGGGGATAACCCTCCGAATCATCCCGGAACGGGTTTCTGTAATATCGGGGTCATCGAATCATAGACAATCGGCAACTTGGTAACGTAAATTGTGTAAGGGTAATACTACAAGTTTATTCGACTAGCTGCCATGAGTACAGGATGTGGTTGGGGACACATTACATGACTGTTTAATAGCATGGGCTTAACGTTAACATACCATTGCCACGTTTCCAGTAACGGTGGGCTGCCGGGTTGGACATGGACGCTCGCATTCCTATGGCGCTGTTGGTGTAGACGAAGTACAAGCAGAAGTTTCTTGTTGGTTTTAATTCCCACTATCAGCCGCGGAGTTTGGTGACAAAAACATGGTGATCAAATCGGCCCAGCCGGAGAAGTTGTAGGCGTTACTACTGTTTAGAACGTTAGAGAGAGATTAAGAGGGAGTCGCACAGATAGCAGGGTCGTTCAAGAAATCGCTCCGATCTCTTGTCAAAGCGATGGCGGAGGATGCTGATTCACTGCAGGTATGCAACGTGTAAACAGTTACATTCCACTGAACAAGAAACGTAATTGGCTGTTTCGAAACGATTTCGAACTCCCGCTTTTACAGAACCGCGCGTATGGTTTCCATACAAAAAGTTCTATACAAAATCGAGCAGATAATGGCAGCCAAATTGTTTGTTGATGAAATATAAACAATTTATTGAACGACCCTGCTACGCGGGCGACCCCTCGCCCCGACTCTATGTGGGTGACATCCCTCATTCCTTTATCTTGTTATCAAGCCTCTCTAGGCTCTTGGGTTTGGGGAGCACTCTCTGTCTGCCGCCGGATCAGACTCCGACTGCGGATTACAGTGACTGTGCGGTTTCCCTGTGCTTTTCGCCATCTGAATCAACTATCATGTCCAATTTATTGATCCACAAGTTTTGGAGGACTGACACAGGGTGGCATTTCATCTTCCCGTGTCACTGCCGCTTTCGGGTCGATGCGACTGGGATCGGGGTCGAATTCTGATTCTTGTGATTCTGAAGAAATGAGATTTTCCGATTTGGCCTCTCTGTGCAAAGCAATTATATTACGATCAGTTTCAAACCGTTCGTTTATTTTAATTGGTTAAATCCACGTTATCGGCTTTGTTGGACACAATTAAGTCTTCTGAAATCACACAGAAAGATAATGATGACGATGTAATCATTCGAAATCCGGTCAAGTTGAAGACCAAAGGCAGGCCGAAAATAGGAGGTAAAAGATATAAGTCCCAAACTGAGAAGAAGCGCAGTCAGCCCAAAAAGAAGAAGAATAAAAGCTGACGACCGTCATCCATGTTTTCGTGCAAATACAGACATAGAGACGTAAGCACGTGAAGGTTATTCTGCACATAGGCACGATCTTGAAGGGAGAGAGTCCTAAAGAGATATGTCGCCCGCGCAGTTTTCGGGGCGAGGGGTCGCCCGCGTAGCAGGGTCGTTTATTGAAATATGCGTGTTATTGCTACTAAAAGTTTAACAGCTTACAGAATGAGTAATTGGGTAGAATTTACTGTAGATAGAGCAGGACATTGTCCAGTATGTCCAGGACAGTAATTCTGTTGAAATTGATAATGATCTATATAATGTCCGAGTATATGAGAAAAATAATTGACATCATTATTACAATGATGTTCAAGACAGTATAATATTGGATTTAGAGAATCTCGGTGATATTCCTCCAGATCAGATGAATGTTTGAAATTCCGCTCCTTCAGGTAACCATTCATTCGCTGTAGACACTCCAACATGGTCTTCTATGATATATTCAGAAAATACAGATAAACTTGAACATAGTAATACCGTTTCAGATCCTTGCAGAGAATATCTCAATAAACAATGAGAAAGTCCTTTCTATCACGAACTAGTTGTGATTTGATCGAGTATTTAAACTTGTTACTGACAATGAGAGTCTCAAATCCGCACGGTTTCCTCTCGCTGCTCTGCCTAGAACAATGCATCTGAAAAAACGGATTTCCCCATCGCGATTGAAAAGTCCGAAGATCATTCTGACAGCAGATTCCACCACATGAACGTACCGAGAAACATGTTCGCCGCAGCAAATGATCCCAGCGTATAGGTTGCTGGCTCAAATTCGGGTCGGTAATCTTGGCCTGAACTAATTTCTGGCATAAACTGGCCACAGTTAATAAGTCCGAGGTTTCCGTCAATATGAGCTGATCATCGAGATATTTGATAATCATGGGGTCTTTTACAGTGTTCTTGCCCTTTGGTGCGGCAAAGATGCTCGTATCAGTAAGAAACGCGAATTCGTCATCATCAGGCTGCTTTTTCTGAATGAAAGTTTCAGAGGGAGATTCCGCATTCAATATGAAGAAATCTCACCAGAAAAGCGCACAGAGTAGTGTAGTCTGTGATCTTTTCGACATTAAAATCAAACAATTTTTGAAGTTCATGCAGAACGAATGGCAGAGAGAGTTCCTTTGGCGATGAACGAAATTTTCGAACGTTTCGAGGACGGTTTGTTGAAAGAGCGATCTCGGACTGGATTCATCAACGGATTCGGCAGTTGAGAGTTTCGATCGGCATCGATCTCCGGAACAGTTTCTCAGGAATTTCGAATACTTGAAGGGATTGCCCCAGACGGTCTGAAACTTTCGGAGATCGTTCTGACAGCATTGTTTGATACATCGAAGTACAGGACGACACACCTCATACATCCAATTCCGAATGTTCGAACCGACCCTATTCCAAGACCATCCACGTTTCCGGGAAGCCCAGACTAGTTTCCGATACAGATTCGCAATCAGAATTAGAATCTGTAATGTGCTGCGAGCAGAACAGATTTGTTGTATTTGGCTCATATCCAGATCATCTCCAATCAGATTGACAACAAATGGAGAGTTAAAGATGAAGCATTGATCTGCATCATCAGAAGTTGAAGACAGGAATTGAAGTTCTTCCTCATTCGGCTCTTTGATCTAATCTGCAGTCAATATACAGCCGGAAAAATGTTTCTGAAACTCACCAGAAACTTGCAAAGACTGTAATAGTCATTGATATCGGAAACATCATGATTGAATGAAAACGGAAAAAGGTCAGATGGCGATGATGTCTCGTCAATACGAGGACGTTTTCGGGAGAGCGCATGAACTGGTTCATCATTCTGATGACGAAAATCTCAGCGAATTTAAAGACATGAAACATGATAAGGAAACATTACATTGATAGATTCCGGAATAAGAGGTAAATCCGGAACATTATCTGTATGATATAGTAAAGATGTTGGTGTTGATAACGTTTTAATATCAGGTAGGATGTCCAATATTTCATGTATTTCATTCCCAATGAACATCTGAAAAATGCATAAATTTCATAATATGACAGTTATATAACCATTTCATACATTAAAATCTATATCCAAATCAAATGAAGGATCGAAAAGATTGTTGAAGGAGGGAAGATCCGAGTAATCTTCGATTGAATATGAAATATAGAGTATAGGTTCCTATAATGCATGTTAAAGAGATGTGATTATGTTTCTATCAGAGCAATCTTACTACAGAGTCAGTAACGTGGAGCGACAGTACCAGGAGTCTCTTCAAGATAGTCTGTAACATTACTAGGCCCAGAACCGATTGTAGCCAAGCAGTCAGATATGCTGAGTATCAGGAAGGCACTCGCTGGGCCAACCATTTCCAGGCAAATAGTCGGACTCCGGAGTTGCTGTCGTGGCAGAACAAAAGTTTCGCGCAGTTTTGGCGGATCCAAATATATCACAGAATCACTGTGTTGAAACAACCCGTTATCGCTTCTGAAACTTTCTTGGCAGTTCTCCCAGGACCTGAGAAAGCCGTCGAAAAAATTATCCTCAAAACGCCCAACTCTGTCAAACTCACGTATAATACTCCAGCCGAAGCAGAGACAATCATACGACGGGGGAACATTAAAATACTCGGCAACTCATACAACGTCCAAGCGCCAAACTAGCGCCGACAAACTAATGCTGCAATCTGTAAGGTTTGCAAATCCCGCGAATGCCACGACCTCAATTGCAAGAATCTTCGATACTATTACCGAAGAAGCAACAGATAAATTACGCCGGACACCGCCACCTAGTAATGAAGCTCCATACCAGAATCTTGGCAATCCATGTCAATTGCCTACTCCCACCGAAACATTCCATAATCCACGATTAGAAGAAGACAAAATACATCGAGACAGGCAACGGAGCCGCTCGGCAGAAAAACATCACAGAATATTTCAGTAGAATGCAGCTTGAGCAGACACAGAACAATTCCATGACACAAAGTATTGCAACGAGTGATTCTGATCCACATAACACGGCAGCGAACAACAAGAATGCCACATAAAAATCCTTCAATATGGAATGCATGTTCACTGAACGCCGAAAAAAGAACACCGCTCGAACTCCTGGTCTCCAAAAGCAAATATGAAATACTTTGCATTTCCGAGATAGGAAACTATAGAAAAATCCGAGGCTTTCCGAACAACTATCATAGCAATACAGACACCCAAAGTGCAATTTTCTGGAGGGACGGCCTCAAAATAGAGAAAATTCAGACAGAATTTGATTGTCAACATGAGCGAGCATTAACTCAATGTATAAATATCAACAACGAACTTCTCGTAGTGCACACATATATAGCTCCAGATCAAACCCATAGAGCAAGAAAAAAATACTGGCAAGACTTCCTAACATTCATAGAAAGAATGGTGCAATGGAAATCCGATGCATAAAATCATCATAACCACCATTGCCGGATGGTCGTACTATGAAGGTCGTCCAATGATGAGATCTGCGAGGGTTAGGGTTTTTGGAAGGGCTCTCCAGACTCGCTCTGTCTCTCTACCAATCAGGACTGAGCTATTGTTTGCATCTCACATCTTCACAATTTCTGTTGCTTTTTATTAGTACTACGTCGACGAAAGCGCAAAAAGATGTAAAAAAGCCGCAGAGATTCTCTATCAGCATTTTGCCTTTGGCTTTTTCAGAGTTGTTAATTATCGATAAAGACATCTATTTTGCGTGTTTCACCATTTTAATGTTTAACCAACGGTGGAATAGAGACTTTGTCTCTAAGACTCTTACTGAGAACAATATATCTGTCTATATGGGGGCAGGCAGAGCAATGCAGACAACAAAACAACTGAGGAGAAAATGCTCATAGCTGATGTCGCTTTGTAAAGACCTGATCATACGCTCATGTTTGAGATAGATATATGGTTAAGTCGACATTAACTGCTCTGTTGCAAACTGCTATAAAATCATCCGAAGTACAGCAACCAGACGATATCGGATCATTATGAAAAATCCGGTGAAAGTCAGAACAAAGGGCAGGCCAAAAATAGAATCTAAGCGATACATCAGCCAAGCGGAGCTGCACCAAAATCAGCATCAGCGGAAGAAGGGGAGGACATCTCTGCCCTGAAAGGGAAACATGTCCAAGTGGCGTTAGAGCCCGCCGAATACGGTTTCCTTAAAAACAGATTCACTGTTTACCTTGTAGTATCCATAGTATGCAGAGGGGTCGCACACATAGCAGATTCGTTCCAGTAAACGACCTCCATGTCTTGGCTCTCATGCGCCTCCCAAACTGAGATCCACGGACTTTCGAAAGAGTGTGGCGGTCGAAGAAAACTTGTTCGAATTTGCTGCCCATCAGCTTCGCTGCTGGTTGCGAGGAGACATCGAGTAGAATGCCTTTTGGCTTCAAGATGTTGGATGACATTGGCGGCGGTGGTCGCGGCGCACGGCAGCGAATGTCAGAGGATCCGTCAGCGGAGCGATTGATGGATGTTGCCCGGAGAAAGATAATCAGGCAGCATGATAACAGCAATTTCAAGACGAGATTTAACGCCTGTCTGGGCAGCTGTCATGTTACTATGAGACTGAGTTTATTCGCCCAAATGATGGCGAATGGGAAACCGAAGCGAGGAAGATGGACCTCTACGATAACTGATTATTATGCAGTAAACTCATTTTTCAGTCGACGGAAAACTGGCTGCGCATCAGTCAACGGAAGCGCAACCACCTTTCCGTACGGAATACGAGAACCGCAATACAGTGATTTGAAGGTGAGCTCAACACACTTCCTCGAGAGAGAGACTCTTGCTCATGTTCTGCCGATTTTGTCGAGAGCCCGAAGGCCAATGCGCTACCAATTGCAGTGGGGCTTCACAAGGGCTTCAGCAAACAATGAAGGATCAGCTGGAAAGGCTCCAGCTATCGAAGGTAGCTGCCGAGAACAGTCGCCGTCGTAACGGAGGCTCGCGTACCAAAACCGGCAATCCTGCTCTCACAAAAGTAAATGTGACAGCGTATCCTGCTGCAATGGATCCGAACGCACGTAAACCAATAAAGTTGGAAAAAGGAGCTCCCGTAAATATTGTATTTACGTTGGATGCAACGTACGACCAAGTTCTGGTCGATGTGCAGGATCGACTTTTCCCTTATCCGATCTGGAAGCTAGCGGAATACAAGCGTGCGACCGCTGATGACGCTATCATTCTTCCCGAAACACCGTTTGCCAATTTCCCATTCAATCTGGGCGGCAGAGGTGGCAAGAAAGCTTTGTGGCTGGTTCGCATTGAGGACGACGACCCTGATGTTCAAATTCTGAAACAGGCTGAGACTGAGAATGTCTTTTGTCGTAATAATGACGACTTTGAAAATTATGTTGCGGTCGACGGTCGATCCTTATCTCCTGTTGCTGTGACGTCGTTTCATTCCAGTAACGCCGCAGTCGACCAAGGCATAGCTTCAAATGCTTTCGGTGCCGTAACAGGCGCGAAACAGCCTACCTTTGAAGAAGTTTACAACCACGCGAAAGGCAACAGCGGATCTTGCGGCAATGTCGTTGCTATTCTTCGACAGTATGATGTATCGTCGAGTCCACCTCAATGGACTGAGCGCTTCCTGACTTCGTTTAATTACCAAATATGGAAGATCCTGTTACTGACGGTATGTGCAAAGAGGTCTACAGAGATGCTATGTTCAAATGCATATTTAATAACGACAAAGTCGTTTTCAAAGCCGCTCGTGATAGCAAAAATGACAGCCTCAACATGCATTCCCGATCTGTCCAAAATATGGCATTAGCGGCAGTCGCTGCGACAGAGTTGAATTCTTGTTTACCAGAAAAGAAATATCATATCAAGTTTTGCGACAGTGTGATCGTCGAATTGCTATCCGAGACGATTGATCTTCTGAGCAGTTCAGAAGAACCCATACAAAAAATGTTGCAAAAGGAATCATCTGGGTAGTTGAACGTCAGCTTAAGAGCTCCCGATCATTTCAGAAATATGTTTCAAATACTGGCGAAATTGTTGCAATCGACGAATGCCTAAGTGATCGGTCCAAATTAGATCGTATGATTGCGACAGCTTTTGCACACTGGTCGTTCACACGATCCACCGGCAAATGATGTTTCTGGATTTGCAAGGATGCCGTAGTGAATTTGTCGACGTCGAAATCGTCACCTCCAGTGATTCCGAGTCACTGTTCAAGGTTGAAAAATTTGGGTGTGGAATCGATTAAAATGTTCTTTGATCAACATGAGTGCAACTTTATATGCCAGTACTTTGAATTGAAGTTTCCTACCTTTAATTTTGAATCGAAAACGCAGGAAATTTCCGTTGCACCCGTCGTAAATCCAACAAGCGAATGTGGTGGGAAGATTAGTGAGGACGATGATGAACGGAAATTGTGTGGAAACGTTGAACTTTCTCCGACCGTCCACGATAAGCAGGACCGTGAAGTCGTCGAAGAAGAAAATTGTTCAATCTCTGGATGCAATGAAACCAATGTCAATGCGAACGAAAGTCTCGCATTGCAGAATTCTAATCAAGTTCGGAAACGAAAGCGCCCTCCAACTTCGTCAACGTTAAAGTCGAAGATGAGTGAGGACCATACAATCAACCGAATGTCGAGTCGTTTTCGTCGGTTAGCTCGTCGAACGCGCGATTAAAACTGACAGAATAAGCTCTCAAAATTAACTTTGACCAGAACGAGTCAAATTTTATTAAAATTTAAATTTGGTTTAGCAAAGGTTCAATCACAGTGCGCTGTGCCCGAAGATACAAGAACGACTCAGACATGTTTTCTCTTGTAATTGGGAAAAGGTTCGCCACCTAGAGAGCTGCATGGAAAAGTGGCCGATATTTGGAAGAGTCGAACAGGTTGCCGAGATCGAGCTGGCTTGCAGGGAAGAAAGTGGTGACCCATTCTATGAGCAATGGAGGCGTGTTAGCACGACAATCGACAGCGCCGTGTATCTTGGGATTCGCATGATGACGGGTCACCCCCTCATCGTCCGAGACCAATATCCGGCGCCGTTTCGGTGGCGCGGGCGCCAACGCTTGCAGCTGTCGGAGCTCTTCCGCGAAATCAGCGAAAATCCCCTGTAGATAGCAATGTTAATAGACATGACAGAGACTGTTGGGGTGTATACTGACAGTCATCTTGGCGGCCATAACAGCGTTAACTTGGATCGCCCGCGACAGGTTAACGAGCATCTGCTGGAACGACTCGACATTCATTTTGAAGAATGAGAAGATTCACGGGATTCTGTGAATCTTATCGTGGTTCGTCGTCATGCCGAGGACTTAATCTCGACTGTGTACACTATCGAGATGTTTTCATTATAATACTTTCTGATGTGATACAGAACGTCTGCGATTTTGATACCGCCCTTGATCATGGTTTTAACATCCTCTATCCATTCTACGCTTCGATCCAATGCCGTTGTTGGAGCCGAACGGATTAAAGCGCCCTGTTTGATCCATCTCTGTAGCGTTCGCTGGGAGATATCGATCCCCAAATCTTGGGCGAGCGATTGTATGATACTTTCGTTGGTCTGGTCTTGCCACAGCAGGTTCTGTACGAAACCGAGATCCTTGTCGTCAGGCATAGGATTGCGAGCTTAGCTAATGAGTAAAATTCTAATCAAAGTATCAATCCCTCTCCTATGAACTTAGTACTGTACAAAAAAAAATCTGCGCGGCGGAATTTATTATGTGAGATGTCACTGTGTTGTGGTTCTCGAATTCCCTATTTCCGTCACTGAATTCCCTATTCCTTCTCTATTCCTTCTCTTTCTCTCCTCTACGAATAGATTTTGTCAGTTATGTTCTCTTTCTCTCCTCGAATAGATTTTGTCTGTTATGTTCTCTTTTTCTCCTCGAATAGATTCTGTCTGTGAGGTTTTCTTTTTCTCATCTACAAATAAAATTCTGTCTGTAAGCCTCGCGATTTTTTGCCGATGTGGAATCGACTTCGGAATTGAATCAACCCGCCGAAAGGCGATTCATAGGTGGAATATTTTCCTTTCTTTTCCAAAGAGACCGCAGCTCACAGCAGGACACAATCTCCTTCCCCTAATGACCAGCATTCTCCAACGCCTGAAGACAGATTCGACAGCTTTAGTGTCCCAGATCGTGAAATCATCGGCACCATTCTAATACATGAGAAGTCACAATTCCGATGGGGAGGCCTCTATAGACAATAGCAGCGGCTGTGGGAACCAAAATACCTCAAGTGTATTAACACCACAATCTGCCTTTTCTTGATCGTATTCTTCATTTCTGGAGTTGCATGAAGCCGCCCAAGCGTACGACAATTATGGGTTATCTTGCAATCTTCGAAATTTTACAAATGTTGAAAAACCATCCCCTTGATTGTTTAGATGTTCCTTTTCATAAATTCCACCTATCACTCAAGACACAGAAATGGACGTTAAGCAAACCCAACACGATTCAACACTGAAAACCTATCACCAAATTCTAATTCCTCACAGCCAGGCTAACCGTTATACTCTGTTGTTAGGAGATTGCAAAGAACTCATCAATTTAACAGTCAATGATACTCATTTTTTCAACATTTGTCGCATGGCCATTGCCGATCTAATGGCCAAGCATGGGATAGAATCATCCGACAAGGATGTCTCTGTGATGGAGCCAGCGGAAGGGGGAGAAATCAAGGCCCCGGAAAGGCGTAACCGTCAAGCGGGACGGCTGCCGATGAGTGAGCTTCAGAATCGCCAAGAAAAGAAAAAACGATTACCAGCATCATGCAAGGTTTGCGTTGCTAAGAACGCTGTCCCAACAGATAATCACAGAGCACGAAGCTCTCGGTTCCCCTTCACTCTAACCGGATAATACAGCAAAGTTGTCGCAAGAAGGGTGCAAAAGGGAACGAGATAGATAGAGACATCATCAGTATAGAAAAGCGAAAGGGAGAGATGACATAGAGCGATTTGTGACAGAAAGGTGGTTGCGCAGCAGTCGACAAAAACGCAGCCTGTTTTCGGTCGACTGGAAAAACCGGATTACTACGAGCAGAATTCGCTCATTGAGCATTTCTACAGACAGATCGTGAACGATCAAATTTTCGGGCATCGACTAAGGCTGGTCTGCGAAATCGAGAATGTTTTGTTTCTCAAAAACATCGTCTTTAAAAATCGTCTTGTCAGATGTGTAATGTGAAATATCTTTGCCACGAAATTGGTGACATTTAGTCAACAATTTCCAGCTGCTCGTCCGTGGCTTCCACCTTCCCATCGTCATCAATCACCTCGACAATCTCCAGTGGCTTTCCGGGAGCTTTCAAATTCCCGACATTGACAGTTTCCATTCCAAGTAGGAAATGGAGGTCGTCAAACACATGTAATGGCAAGGCGGCCAGCATGCAGGATTGAATGAGATCGTTATCTTCCTCTGGGTCCTCGAGCATTGTCATCATTGTCTTGCAGGTCGCCAACAGGTTCGGTTGTAAAAAGTTCCTCAAATCGAGAAAAGTGAGGGTCGTCACACAGAGATTGTGAATAGCGTCGATGGTCTTTTGGCAGAGCGTCTGAAGACGCAGGCCCATGGTGAAAGTGAACGACAGAGCCATCTTCTTCTTCAGCTCCTGAACACACCGCAGAGCCCGTTCGAGGAAGACGGCCGCGATGACCGCAAACCGATCGCCTTCGTAGGCGGCGTACTTGACCTTGAGACGTTCGGTGATCAGGTATCGAATTCGATCGAGCCATTTCTCCCTGTTTCTGCAGCATGATTTTGGAAACAACTTTCATATCGTCAAGCATTGCAGACGAGAGCTTTTGCGCGAACGATTTCATCGAGAAAAGGAGGGAATCCGGCGACTGGAATGAGCTCAGGAGACAGACAGCGGAACCATTCAAAACTATAGAATCCACATTAGCAGGTTCTTTTGTGAATCAGCAAAAAAATCGAAAAAAAGTCTTGCTAAATTTTAAATATTTTCTTCTAAAATTCGAATTGGAGGGTTTCTTGAAAATCATCAAAAAAAGGAAAAGGGTTTCCTGAAAATCTTCAAAAAGGAAAACAATGTCTAAATACAAAATAAAATATTGTTTTAAACCCGATTAGTTCAAGAAAATATTCCAAAAAATTAGCAGAAAATTGAGCACATACTTTCATTGATATCTTTGGGCATCTCCTCAAAAAGGCTGAATAGCGCGAGATCTTCCGAATCCTTTCACAAGATCAGTCTCAGACATCATCAGATCACAGAACAGCATTTACCAGATCTTGTTCTGATCCAGGACATAATCGTGATGAACTCCCGACCATACCCAGATTAATATAAGGAATATAAGGGCGTTCATCAACGAGAGCATCTTCAAGACGCTGTCGCAGATCCTCAATAATCGCCTCGTGCATCTCTTCATCCAGCAAAAACCAGCGCCCGGGACGCCTCCCCAACCGCTAAGATCCGTACGACGTCCGTCCCGATGATGACGAAATCGCGGATCGGTCCCGTCTCGTCTTCATTTTCGACTTCCTTCAGGAGATCGAATCGCAGACTGGTCGTGATGATCCCGATCTTGAACACGGCGGTCTCCAACGCGAACGCAGCCTCCCGCGTGGACCAGTACGCCCCCCGCGCCGACCGGTAATACGGCAGACGCATCGTGAACGAGCACCGGGGCATTTCTAAGGCAGGCGAGGCCGTTCGCGTGTCGAGGATGTTGTCGATGACGTCCAGATCGAAGGAGGCGAGGGCGGCGGCGAGTCCGTCCAACGTCGTCTGCATCTCCAGGAGGGCGTCGCTGTTGAAGAAGTCGGCCAGATCGCGAATGGGTTCGCCTTCCGTGAAGCAGGCGCAGACCGAATTTGCGATACAGATCAGGTCGTGGTAGACGTTGGCGTTCGGATCAGCCGACGACGTCTCATCCGGCAGCTCTGCACACAAACAAACCCGCGGTCAGAACAGACAACAGCAACAACAACGCCGTAGCGGAGTCGTACTGTCCAGACGGGCGTAGTACAGGTCGAGCAGGAGGCGGTGCAGCTCCGTGATCGGCTTCTCCTACAACAACAGCAGTCAGAGAGAGGCAGTAGAGCGGGGGGGCGGGGGGTTACGACCTCGACCATGCGACGGACGTGATCGAATAAGGTGTCGACCGTGCGGCGGGATCGGGCCAGGCGGGCGTCGTTGAGGGCGCCGAGATCGGGCGTGACGGCGACGACGATGTCGGAGGTCGGCGGCGTCGTCGTCTCTCGGACAGATGGCTTCTCCTTCTACAAATTCTAATGTCAGCGGGTCGGTACGGGAGGGGGGGGGTTCGTTGGCGAGTACGACCTGGGATTCCCGCGTCGGTTTCTGAGACGGTTTCGAGGACGTTGTAAGGGCGGCGTTCACGGTCGGGATGGTGGCTGTTGTTTTGTGGGCGGATTCCGTGACGGACTGTTCGAGGTCGAGAGCATCGAATTGGTTGAGTTCGTTGTAGACCGGGACGGGGTCCGAGGAGCAGCAGACCACAGCAGAGGATGGCGTCGCTGTAGGTGCTTCATCATCTGTAGCTTCAATAGAGGAAAGTTGGGTGAGATCAGGTTCAGATTGGGAGATTTCTGTAAACTGGACGGAGTCGTGCTCGAATGAGCCTGATACCGGGTTAGGGTTAGGGTTTGGTCTGTTGTAGGTGGTCTCTGTATGATCTGAAGGAGGATCATAGGCATGGCTGCCTGTACAGATCACAGCCAACACGATGTTGATAGACACCAACGTAGTCAACATCATCAGAGAGATCGATTTTAAATTCTGAGCGAGGCGACTCGGGGGCTACAGCACGCAGTCCGTGATTCCGTTCTGCGTCATTTGTGCACCTCGGTTAAGTCTGCTATGACTTGAGGGGAAGCTACTTCTGTCTGTCGACAGATCTGCGCATCGGCACCTTCTCTCTCTCCCTCTCTCCCTCTCTCTTTCTCTCTCCCTCTCTCACCGGTGGTGTGTTTTTCTCCACGCGTGGAAAGAGGCTGCGCTGTCCACGCAATGTGTAGGGGGACACTCTTCAGAGTCTAAACTGAGCGAGCGATGACGCCGACTGCGTGGCCTCCCGACTCGTCTCCTTTCTCTAGGTTCGGGTTGAGGTTGAAGTCGGGGTGGCTTGGACTCTGCTTCGCTATCCAACCATTACAAAAGTAGTTTTAGTTTAGTGCCGTGCATAGATTATGCTATCGCCAATCTGGACATCAGCGCCAAAGGCAGATGCGTTCTGCTGATTGCAGACGCAGTCGTCGCTGGAAATTTTAAGTTTGATGACGCTATTATCGTCCTTGCTGGCACTGTTGTTTAGTGTCATTTGACGTCTGTCGTGGTTTGCTGGCCGATTGGGTAGCTTCATCGTTACTTTTATCAGAATATGCGTCAGCAGGTATTCACATTACAGAAAGCAGTTAATTGAACCATCAGTTATGGGCAGATACAGCTCTCGACTTTGCCAGATACCTCTATATGCATATAGAGGTATATGGGGACCATTCATTTGAATAGCGTCAAAGCAATGTTTGATGCCATTCTTCTGATAAAAATGAACAAGGAATGAGAGAATGCGATGGCGCATGGAAGCAACTTTATGACGTTTGGTGTTTAGCTTTTAGATACATTCCACTGGAAAGTGGAAAAAACTCTCTACGACTTGGCTTCTGCACTCACAGATTCAACTGGGTGAATGGCGTCAAGTTCGGCCCAGTCATCGTATGCATCAGCTTGACGACTGAGCTTGGCCAGAGTCGCGATTAGCCTTGGTGCCGATGTGTAACGTATGAGCGTGTGTAAAATGTAGCTGACTGTGCGGCCTCCAGACTCGAGGGAGAAATGGTCAAAGTTTCCTGTTAGGGTTAGGGTTAAAAGGCACCGTCGGTAAAAATTTGGTCTTGAACAAGGGGGGGGGATCTCGATATTGCGTATAATAAAGCGATCGGTGTTAACTTCATACATCCAGTTCTTCATTGGTGGAATGGTTGTAAGTGTGAAAAACTGGCGGGGCCTCGGAGCGCCTGCAGTTATGCGACTTGAAGTCCGAACCCTCGATCCATGTCGTCTCTCATCGCCTTAATCTTGACGATGACAACGAAGCTCATCAACACGCTGATTCTGGTGGGTGTGTCGGCCTGGCTTCTTCCCGGACTCCGAAAGAAGTGCAGCCCGAACCTTGCGTCCTCGTCTCCGAACGAGATTCTGAAGGCTGTCGTCAGTCATGCCCGTCCGGACCCGGTCTTGCTCGCAAAGCTCGCGGAGCTCGACAAAACCCTTTCCGCATTAGTCCGGGACATTCTCCGCGCTCAGCGTCTGAGCCGAATCGTTGTTAAGCTCCCGACCTCCCGAGACGATTTCCTCCGCGACCTCAAATGGCTGATCGAGTAGCGTCACGTTGCTGTCCTTCGCGTTCTGTTAACAGAAGAGGCTGCGCCTCTGTTCCTGTATCGGCTGCTGTCCATCGCGATGGCCGAGCCGAAACTGATCATGGGTCTATTCGACGTGATCGCGACGATCGACGCCGTGGCCGTACTGGTCCCCGGCTGGGTCCTGGTCGTCAACTCCACCTTCTGGATGTTCCGATCGCAATCGTACGACCCGATCCGGGTCATGTGTCGTCATCTTCTGAAGAAGGCCGCGCCGACGACGTCGTTCGTCGGCGACCTTCCGGACGAGATCGTCGCGACAATCCGCCCTTATGCGGACGTGATTTCAGGCGACGTCGCGAACTGGGCGCAGCTCCCGACGCCGCACGCCAAGCGCAACGCCGTCACCGTGTTCGAACTCGCCAAACAGATCTCCAACCGGCATGCGGACCGAATTCGATCGCGGCCGGCCGTACTGGCCCGCCAGCTGTTCTTCGCCGGGACGCCGATTCAGCTGGACGAGGTCCCGATCGCCGAATTCGCGGCCGACGACCTGCGCGCCCTGCTACCGTTCGCCCGATTCGTCGCGCCGGCGCTCGCGCTCCAGATCGCCGATCTGCTGGCCGCGGGCCGCGCCGATCTCATCGCCGTCGTCCTGGAATCGGAGGCGTTCTTCGCGCCGCCGCTCGAAATTTTTCTGGAACAGTCGTGCTATCTCGAACTGATCGTCCGCCCGCTGATCAAGACGGCGGGCCAGCACGCCCTGTTGCGCCTGCTGCTGGCGGCGCCGCTGCCGGCCGGCTGGCTGGTCCGGATCGATTCGTATTTCGGGTCGAGTTTTCTGCATCGGGCTGTCCAGGTTGGGAATGCGGAGGCTGTTCGCGTCCTGTTGACGGTCCCGGACTTGATCAAGAGCGTCGATTATTACGGGCGGACTGCGTGGTCGTATACGGCCCCAGGTTCGGAGATCGATCAATTGTTTAAGCGATGGTACTGTACTCGAGTTGTCCGCAAATAAATTTGTTTTTGCATCTAAAAATAAATCATATTTGTCCGTAAAGTGAGAAATCAAACGATCCCGTAAAAAATACGAACAGCGCACGGAGATTTCTAAACGGCACAGATCCTCCATCTGCGTCGAATGATTCTGAGGACTATGCGGACATGCTGAGCCCGAGATCGCATGGTCATGAATCACGCTGTTCTGATGATGAAGACGCCAACTGCTGCGGAGTCCGAGATCGCATCGCAGTCATCTTCCAGCACGCCCGATCCGTGCTGTTACAGTTTCAACAGATGAACCTGAATCTGGTTCCTGAATTTTACAGATATGTTCATTGCCCTCATCTTCCATATCTACCGTTATATTGATGTCTTTTATATTCATTTTTGAATGGAATGTTTGTATGTAGAGTATGCCGGTTAAGCTTCATTCTTTTTCACCAAAAGATGTGAAAATCTCAAACAAGTTCTTGAGCCGGCTGCTGTTCATCAGTAGTAGAGATTTTTCAATATAGGAACAGTCAAGAAAGTATGACGAACGATTTTTGTAACTACGCACAAAATGGCGGTTTTCTGTGCTATAACCCTAACCCTAGCGTCCAACGTTTGCTGTGGAAAAAACTTCAAAGTTTTCCGAACCAGATTTTTCATGAAAAACTTTCCCAGCTTCGTTCACTCAACAAAGTCAATAAATTCCAGTATTTTCTGAATGTTTATTAACGCATTCGCCTGGCAATCTGATATTTCAGCGCTTCCCTGGCAATTTTCATCCGTACATCAAGAAACGAGTCTGCGGATTCGGAAGGGCCAGTACAGCTGCAGGCGGCCGCGGTGCTCGAAACGCCACCAGAGCAGCGACATCGATGAGAACCGCTTGTGTGAATCGTCGTCTCGGGTAACAATACGATTACAGATTCGCTTTGTCCTCGTTCTCAACGATTTTGAAACCCTAACCCTAAGCTGATTCTAGGGTTTGTTCAGCCGTTCGCAGCTCTCGAAAAATCCAAATAGCAGCTGGCAGTAATGTTACGAAAACCAGAAATATAATATTGTATTAAACAAACATCATCACGGACACCGACGCTATCAAGGCGAAGGCGTTCACCGACACCATCGCCGACGACGACGACGGCGGGTTCGGACCGCTCTTCGGATTCTGATACGCGCCGGATATGAAACCCGACGTGGGCAGGTACGGTGCGACCGCCGGCGTCCCCGTCGTGTAGTTTCCGGGCAGCGTCTTCGGGTAGACGTCGGCGACCTTCGTGAACGGCGACTGTTTCGCGGCGTCGTACTCGCCCACGCGTTGGAATCCCGAATCGGACAGCGGGAACGTCAAACCCGGGGAAGAATCGGCCGTGACGGACTTATATTCGGCGGCCGGTCCGGGTGCAGCTGCTGGTGTGGGCTTGGCGTAGGACTCCGTGGCGGACTTCATGTAAGTTTCCGTGATAGTCGGGGCCGGCGCTGGTGCGGATTCCTTCACTGGGGCGGGAGCGGACGCCGCCGCGGCCTTCTCGCCCATATACGTGGTCTCCGCCGACGATTTCGTGATCGAGTACGACTTGGAGGTCGGGGCCGCCGGAACGGGCTGCGCGGGCAATGCGACCGGCGCGTCCGAGATCGGGATGATGGTGGGGCCGCCCAACGGGACCTGCGGAGCTGACAGCAGCGACACCACCGGCGCTGCTTCTATGGCAGGAGCCGATTCGGTAACGTGACTCGGGGACGATTCGGTAACGTAACTCGGGGACGCTTGCGAAACGTAACTGGGCGTGGGCGCCACCGCCGTCAGCTCGGCGGCGTCGATGATGATCGCGACGTCGATGAGGCTGTCCGTGACGGGGGGCAGTACGCCCACGTCGTTGTTGTTGTTAATCAGGTCGGAGTTGTAACGTTGTGTGTCTGCCTGGGTCACGGCGGACAGCAGCAGCCAGAGGATGGTTGTTGGCAGCATTGGGGTGGCGGGGTCGTCGGGGGTGTGGTGTGATGGGTTTTCGTGGGGTGGCGAAGTGTGTGATAATATTCGGAAAATACAGTGGATAGATATCGATATGGAGTCATGCACAGGACTCCACCCACTCAACACTGTGGTGAGTCACGAGCTAGGGTTTCTAGGGTTTCGAGACTTGGGCGACTTTCACAACACGACTCCGCTATGAATAGTCAACTTCACGATTTTCATTCCAGCATTCTGTTACGCTGAATAAAACCCTGTTTACGTTTCTGTTGTGTAATTAGCAAACTGGAGATCTGTGTGATGTTCTTTAGCTAATGACCTAAAAGTCGAACATTTTTGAAAATAGAACTGATCTGCTTGTCGGAAGTCGTCGTGATGCAAAATGTTTTAGATTGAAATGCGTTCTGGGAAAATTTCGGCTACAATCAGCGTGCGATGCCCTTGACAATAAACGTTCGATATGAGTTATGGAATCTGCTGTTTGCGAGAGATCTGGTTTGCTATCTGTCATTTGCTTATGTATATGAATGCGAAAAAGGGCAATAGGATAAACTCTCATGGAAATTCAGTTACACTGCAAATATATCCAAAACAGAATTCTGTATTTGAAGCGGGTTATCAAATAGACGCCCGTGAGATCATATCTTGAAGCGTAATAAATCCAATATAGCAGAGCTATAAAGGATAGAAGATCGTTATCATATCGGGAACCTCGGCTTTAAACCTCGGCTGAAAATTTCATCATTATTGTCACTGGTCGGTGATTCACTATTTCAAGGTTCAATGAGCCATGAGTCATGTAACATAACTCAGACTAAGTAGACCCTCCCAACCCGCAATATTCGTATCGTAAATCCCCTTTTATTAACGTAATCTATTCAGTCATGCATGTCCATGTCGTCCTGACCGGCCTCGTCATCGTGGCCGCGCTGGCCGCCGCCGTCCCAGGACGGGGCGGCCCCGAGTGTCCCGACGAGGACCTCCCGAACAACGCCGCGGGCCGCTACGACGGCCTCAGCGACGAGGACCGCCTGATCCTAACCCGTGTCAAATCATTCATGGCCAAGAACGGGCTCGTACTGGCCCAGCCGCCGACGGCGTCGCCGACGACGACGACGGCGCGGCCTTCGACTCCGACCTTCGAGGACTTGATGTCAGCCTGGGTCGCCCAACAACAACAGCAGCAGCAGCAGCAACAGCAGCAGCCTCCGGCGGCGCAGCCCGGGGCCAGTACGCCGTCGTCGTCGTCGCGACTGTTCATGCCGTCGCCGCACGGCGGCTCGCTGTATGACGGCGGCCGGACAGGACGGGGCGCGCCGCGGCCTGCGTTTCCGCCACGGCAGACGCTGGCCGAAGTCCCGGTTCAGGCCGCCACGGTCAAGGGTAACGTTGCCCCAGTCGCGGCTGGTAACGCGACCCGGCCGGGGGCGACTCCGGAACCCGAGCGCCACGGCGCCCGTACGCGAACGTCGCCGACCCGAACCGATCGCAGCCCGATGTTGGTCGTACCGGTCGCGGCGTTCCCGATGTTGGAGGGCGGACGCAATAATCAGACCAAATCAGGCGCCAAGATCGAGCAGAGACCGAACTCGTTCTGTAACGTTACCTCGCGATTCAGGTTGATGTTACCAACCGAACTGACACGTTTCGATACAGATAGCAGCCGGCGTGGAACGGCTGGCCCATTGACTCCGAAGCCGATCTCGAATAGCCCTCGAGTGGGTCCTAGTAACGTCAAACGAAACGTAACGACTCCGATGCCAGGTAACGTTCTCAGTTCCTCTTTCGCTATCCTGCATTTTGCTTCGTATTAGGGCTTTGGGTTTAGGGTTCTAACAACTGGTTGATTTCTTGATTTCGATTGTTATGCGGGTTTCACGATACTGATGATCTATGTTACATGCAGCTTCAGGCCGAGACGTAACGAAATCAGTCCCGACGCCAGTTCCAAGCATGCGAGAGACTCTTCCAACGAGACCGACCAAATCGGCCTGGACGCCGCCTCCAACACCGCCCAAGACTTCCATCCCGTATCCGACGTCCACCTCGACGCCTGTAACGCCTCCGCCTACTAGCGACGCGATCAGCCCAGTGACGCCGCCGCCTACGACGAACGTGATCAGTCCCGCTCCAAGTCAAAGAGAACGCATTGGTAACGTAATACTAGAGCAGCCCCCCTTTGTCGTTTCCAGTTTTTGTTGAATTTTCAAAAGTTTTTTTGATTTTCATTTTGTCGAACTTTTTCGTACGCAACTTTTTCGTTCGCATTTTATTAGGTTGGATGATAAGTTAGGGTTTAGGGGTTCACTATTATTTTCAGCATTTCTCTCGCTGCTTTCTTTGGGAGCATTCTTGCCTTCATTTTCATGATTTTTGCCAATAAAATCTGGCCACTTTTTGTTACAGTTTTTTCTATCATTTTTGCGATGATTCTTCTCAAGGATTCTAATTGCATTCTGTAGTAACGCCGGCGCCTCTCAATACGGCTTCGACTGACAACGTCGTCGCTAACCAGACCGACATCACCCCTGATACGTTACTCAACGTTTCGGAAACCAGCCTGTCGAACGTTACCGATCCCGTTAACGTTCCTGAAACGGGCTCGGACTCTCTCCCTGAGATCACAGCCGAATCGAACTCGACCAGCCCGATTCCGGACGACAATACAGCGGGCAACGTTACCGAGATCGAGCCTGTCCCAGTCGACAGTAATGCCACTGACGTTACCTCGCCGACCGATGAACCCGCCGTTAACGTTACCACGCTGCGGCCGGCACTGAAGAACGTAGCGACACCGTTGCCGAAGACGCCGTTGGTGCTCCCGTCCGAAATGGATATCGACGCTGTGAAGGCGCTGGAGACGAATCGGACCTACACCAATCGATCGGCGTTGGCGGAGACAGCCCCGGAGTCTGACGATACCTCGGAGCAGCAGGCTGAGATGAATCTTGAAGAGGACGAGAAGGTCGAGTCGCAGATCGAGCCTGAGGCGATTTCCGACGATGATGGAGACGACGATGATTTTGACGATGATGATTTTGATGATGAGTTCTGAGAGACGAACGAGTATCAGTCGTCATGTAACGAATCTCGGTTGTTAATGTTAATGTTACGTTTCAGTAAACAATACCCGAAATCCCAACTGGCATGATCGCTATCAGCATCAACCCCTTTTGTAGCGAATCCTGTGCTAGTGGAAACGTTAGCTCCAGTTAGGAACAGTAACATTAGCATGATGTCGTTACATCTGCAACGGTCATACAATGATACAATCTCCTTACAATCGCTGTGCTTCAGAGAATACAGTTAAAGCGAAGAAAATGTTAAAAATTATTGCGAGGCTCGTCAGAGTCTTGACTTCGATCATCAAACATATTTTCGACTATTTTTCTTGCCGAGAGCCTTTTTTTTCCTACAGCTTTTTCGACAGGAAAAAAAGTTACAGTTTAATTTTCACTTTCCTCGAAGCAAAAAAGTGCAGGATCTTGATTATCTGGGTGAGCTGACTGGAAGATGCTGCTTATCTTGTAAAGAGCTACGTGACCCAGCCAGATTTCTGTTCTATGCAATCGTGATCGCTATCAGTGGCGAGTTTCCTACAAAGGCCCATAGCTCTGGATTCCAGCTAGATTGAGGCCTAGTGACAGCAGCATGAACGTGAAATCAGGGAAGTTCCGACGAAATCGTTTCCGCATGAGTCATCCTTGCTCATAATCGGCCCGAAAACGCCAATCGAACTATGTTTCGTGATAAGAGGGCTGGAATTGTCGAATCTAATGGAAATGCAAGAGAACAATAATAACTAGTACAATCCAATCCAATCCAATCAGGTTTCTACTTCTGTTAACATTATCGGGGGCGTCAACTGGAAAGGGGCAGCTGTACTATGACAATAACTTCAGCCATTCGTAAACAGCGAATTTGGGAACAGGTTAAAACAGACAAAAATGATCAGAATTGAGAGCGGTAATCAATGAGCATCGCATGATGACATAACAGAATGCAGGAAAGAGTCCTTAAAAACAGTCGAAATTTCACATTATCGACAACAATGTCTTGACCATCAGAAGCATTCGATGGTAAGGATTAAAGTAGGAGAGAAATGAGTTTCGAGAAATTTGTAGTAATTTTGCTGCAAGTTTCTATGATGTTTCATTTATTGGATTCTATTTAAACTCTCCAACAGAATGCCATCCAGACTCCATCAATTGCTTTTGGCAAGTTCTCTACGAGCAAATGAGACCCTATTGGGTTATTTTGCAATCCAATCATGCTTAGACCCATCATACTGTATCCCATCTTTAACCGAAAATTTGGAATGCTCGCAGTCTGTAGTGCCATCGCCAAGTTGAGAGTTGTAAGGTCTATATCTTGGCTCACAGTATGGAAACAAGAATTGTGGTGGAGGCATTGAACATGTTTGCCCATGACCATTGTCAATTCATAGCAGATTGTGACCTCAAGGTTGATTTACATAGTGGCTATTGTCGTAATACCCTAAACTTTAGCATCTTTGCACATTTTTATATGAAGGATTTCATCGAAACGATGAAATTGCACTCCTTTTAAATGCGAAACATTGGGGCCGTTGACTTTGTCATCAGAGCGGTAGTAATCGTGTAGCCTGGCAGAAAATACGGGCCAATACACACTTGACGAAGAAAATGAAGATTCTGAATTTCCTCTTAATCATTCTTACTGGGCCAGTACAGCATTTCACAAACGAATTCGAGCTCATTGAGATGATTTTCACATTTGATGAATCGTCAATTCGCGACCGACGTATTTCTTTCGTGTATGCAATAAAATGTTTCAATGGTACTCAACGATGATGAAATTGATTCTGTAAGGTCGCCGGTCAGAGTGACGTCGTGAAGCTCGCGAAGGAGGTAACGATAAAGGGGATTGTTCGCCATCTTCAAAGTCGCTCGTTTTCGCTGTAGCAAGGGCGTCGGTCGAGGTCGCGGGAGGGTTCACCTCCAGTCCATTTCCGACCGTGGCTGTGTCATCCCTGCTCACTTATACCAGGCGATAGATTTTTATAAGAGCATAGCACGATTCGGCAACATTCTTGTTCTAACAGCACCTCAATCTTGTTTTTGAGATCAAGGACCGTCCAGCAGGGCCAACACTGCTCAGGATTTTCAGCTACCGATGTAAGACAAGCTAAAAGATTCAAGAGGACTCGGGTAGCAGCTACTCGACGCTTCTTGAAGAACGAAAAAGAGGCATGAGTCATGCAAGCCCCATCGACACCTTAGAATTGCAGAGATGATCAGCACAGGAGAACCGAAGATTGGTATTATGGCTCTAATAGCCGACTACGTCCAGAGAATATGAGACGGTACGACCAACACGACCGTAACAGATATAGAATAGTGCTGTTTCTGTGTATATTGAGAAGGTTTAAGCGCTGACAGCCTTGGTCTTCATTTCTCGTAGACGACGGATTGTGGATCGGACGGTCATGGCCTGAGCGGTGCTGCAATCGTTGCTTAGAAAGAGCCGGAGCATCATAGAGCGAGACTTACTTGACGGTGTAAGCGCCACCAGCGACGACCTTACGGCAGGCATTGCAGCCCCAGATTCCAACGACCTGACGCTTGACGGCGTCCTTGCCGCAGAACGAGCAGGTGTACTTGGCGTGCTGGCTCACCTCGATCTTCTTGATCTGCTTACGCAGCGAGGCACCGTAACGGGTTCCATACTTGCCAGTGATGCCGACCTTCTTGGTACGCTTGGCCATGGCGACGACGAGGACGAATCAACAAACGAGAGAGGAAGTCACGGAGTCCGTGACGGGGCGAGCTCGCCATCAACTATAGGAGCAATGCGTTAACATCATCAGAAAAAATTGCGACAGTGATTTCAAACTTGCGTCAGGTCACTTTGTAAAGTGTGCGCGCAGTTGCTGTTTTTACACTTTTGATGTGGAGAATTTCACGATCTGCGAAAAAACTGCGACTAAGTTTTCAAAACTTGCGTCAGTTCACTGGGCAAAATATGCGCGTAACTGAAGTTCTTGCACTTTTATTGATGTTGAGAAATTTCATGATCTGCGAGCGGTTTGTCGTACAGTTTGACGCTGAACAATCTACGAAATTTGCAAGCGTTTGACAGTCGAAGCAGACGAGCTAACTCGCGCCTGAGAGACCGAAAAATCATACGTCAACATGGTCGTTTAGAAGGTGCGATTCCCAGTCAAAACAAACATCGCTTGCAAAGAGAATGCTCTTGACTTTACAGCCAAGGTTTTGAAAGCAGGAATTCTTTTGGACTCGTTTAGTGTTTGTAGCAACTCAAGGAATATAATGCTCAACTTAGTTTTGGGATGGCAATCATTTTATCACTCAAAACGCCTGGATAGATTCAAACGAAAGCTTGTCGACATTCTTACGCTCCAATGCAGCCGGGCAACGTTCTCCGCTTTCTGGGCTCTATTTTTGCCTGAACCGATGGTGGACATTTGCCATCCTAAATATTAGCATCAAATGCTCGAATATGATCATAATACTGCCACAGAAACTCGCCATGATCAAGTAGACGCCAGATGTTCAATATTGCATCAATCCAACACAAACGTTCGATAAGTCTGTAGAACGATATTTTTAAGGCGCAAAATTACTCCTGCTCTCAAGAAGAGTTAGAAAGTGAAAAAAAAGTGTTGAAAGCAGTAAAAGGATGTGAGCAAGAAAAGGGAAAAATAAGTGTAATGCAGAAAAGATCTATATGCTATGACATAAAAAAAAACTGAAAAAACCAAAAGACCTTTGAAACTTTCTCACCGTTTCTAAACCCCCAATCAGATATCTTAGCAAGAAGTCACTCGATCATCCTTGCATGATACGGGCGAATAGCCGAGAAGCAATTTTCGAAAAGCGAGCTCGGCCAAATCGAACCCGCAGAGCTCACCAGGATATCATGAGGGCAGAATTTCTGATAGAAGAGCTAGAGAGAGAAGGGCGTCCACATCGTTACTGAAACGTTCAATGATCTTTCTGGCAGCATTTCGTGAGGCAGACGAGGACAAAGACCTGATAGAGCCATTCGCTCAAACGCGGGTCCTCACAGCAGAGCTTTCGAGCCCGAATCGCCTTCCGATACAGATGTCGACCAAGATCATTTCCTGCAAAGGTCGTCGCCACCAATCTAAATTTGCTAAAGGCGATCTCGCGGCCCTTGATTTCGATCAACAAAGGTTCTGGCTTCAACTTTTTTCTCGGAGCTTACGAGAACGCTCCATGGATTCGCGCTCGTCCTCATCTGGCGCCCTTCCCTTTGATAGCTGCTTTAGCAAGAACGAGAGAGAATCACATTCAAAGCAAAGCACGACATTTTTATAAATACAAAATCTATTTTTTCTACTTTTCTGGCAGATTTTTTTGTGAACTCAAATTCTTTAGCAGGAGCGTGTAGATGGTGCCGTAGTTTAGGGCCAAATCCAGATTCAAGACCGACGGAAGTCGGTCGTGATGGCGCGCGTTGTGTCAGGCACCAGCACGGCGGCGGCGCCAGCATCGCCATCGACGCTCGTCGGCCGGGCCCATTATGCTACGGCATCGCTATGGACGCTCGTCGTAGGAAGTTCACGTTCTTCTGACTGGGACGCGTGCCAGGCCGTACTGGCCCATACGAAGGTCGCGCTTGTTTTAGGGTCCGCTGCCGTTTCGTTTCTTAGTTGAGAAAGTCGTCAAGCCGGCTGTATTGAAGTTTCAGTTGGCTGCAATCAGAAGTCCAACGATCAAGTTCACCAATTCGAGATGGTACTGCAGATCCTGCAGCGAATCGATCGCGTGATTACCCTCCGTTATTAAGGGTGGTCGGATTCACGAATAAAATTCGTCATCGCGGTGTTTCATCGGTTGAAAATAGCAATCATGGCCAGCAATGGCAAGTTTCGTACTGGTTTTCGAGGACGTTTGCGATCAGCTTGGCAGAGGCCAGATTGGCCGAAGAAGCCGGAGAGTATCATGATCAGGCTTTGTTGATTTGCAGATACGCTTTTCGGGCAAATGTTCCTATAACTGGAACGAAAAAAATCTCTGAATAACAAGTGAAATGACGGAACAGAATCCCCAATAAAGCATACAAAATGGTTACTGATTTATTCGACCTAGAAACTTGAAGAAGCTGTCGCTAGCCAGGCCACCATTGGCATTGCTGGGGGCTGGATCAGGCATCATGGGATTGTTCATTTGCAATCAACTAGCAGCGTCGACGTAATAGATATGATGTTGTGATAGAATCCAAACCCTAACCCTATCGCAAAACGTTGCTGAAATACAGGAGCTGGATGTCAAGAAAGGTTGCCTTGAAGCCAGCTGTTGAGAATGGATTTGACTGCAGCAACCAGTTTCAGAAATGGTGACAAAAGCAGCGATCTCTACATCTCAGACCTCCAAAATCTCTAATCTGCAAGTCTGGGTGTGAGTTCCCTCACCTGTTCGCAGAATGATATTAATGCAACTTTCTAATGATATCGAAGACTGCTTTCCATCTAGTAAACTGGCAAGACCGGAATGCGCCAGAGCGACTGTTTTAATGGAAATTCGCTTGCTGAAATGAAACTTGTGCTAAATTTCTGCAATTTCGGGATGCCCATCTGATTGCAGGTTTTATATCACGACCACCAATTGCAGTTTCGATCTAGTACGTTATGGCTGGCTTGATCAATAACAGCTGCCATAATACAACGATCGACAAGTTTGTTGCTCAATACGGTTCGAGATCGACATAAACTGGAAGCCACCAAAATTCATTAAAGGCAAGCCTGAAATCAGGCTGAAATTTTGTCGAGTTAGTTTTGGCCGAAATCACGAAGAATAGATTTGAAAAGTTGTAGGGCCGCTGAAAGTTTGGTAACTGGTCTTCAAAACCTCAGCAATGAAAATTCAATGTTAAAATGGAAAATCTGGAAGCAGAGCAGACTTCAGGCTCTGCTATAGATTGCCCAAATCAGATTCGACATCTCCACATCACGATATTGAACTTGCAGCATATCGTTGATTCGACATCATGACCGCTGGTAGAAGCAGCCGCTAACGAGTTGAACGTAACGGGCTTCAATATCAAAGTGACGATCAAGACAGAGTTCGCCAATAAGCTCTTTCGATCAGCAGATTAAGGGAGAGATGGGTTGTTGAGACAAGGCGATGCGAAATGGTGGCCGTCGTCTGCTTTGTCATGAGCATGGCGATCCCAAACTTGAAGCGTTCGCCATGACGATCGATGCCTCGTCCTGTATGTCAGCCAGTATGAAAGCTTCACTTTGATAACAGCTCGACAGGGCCAGTATTCCGTTTTGCCAGGCTGATTCTTAATTCGACAGGTGCAGAAAGGAAATTTTTGGTTTGAATCTATGAAGCCCTTTTTGGATTGAAACTTTTACGACCTTCTAATTTGCAGCATTTGTGTGATACAACTGGTCAGTTGGATCTGACATTCTTTTCTCGATGTGAATCTTGATAGAGAGTTCAGAATGATCTACACCAACGCTAAATCACGAACAATCAAAAATTTCAGTTCAACCACGGAATAACACATTTATATTGAAATTCGGATTTGGCATTGTTTGATTTATCAGATCTGGTTTCCAATCATTAAACCACTCCTTGGCCGTATCAGATTATGTCTTGTTGAGAGCTATGGTCACATTTCAACGAAGAGAAGTGCAAATTTGGTGTCATTGAGCAGCAGCGAATGAAGACAGTCACAAGTTCCTGCAGATTATCATTATCTTGTGATCCCGTTCATGTCGATTATGTAAAGAACAAGGTCTCATACGTCATGAAGGAACGGCCTACTGAACTGAGGACTACGTTGTTCAACAGAAAAACTCCATAATGACCAATTGTTTAGATGATTCAGCAGAAAGCCCGATCGTGGTCATTGGATTCGAAAACCCACGTTCGAAAAAAGCTTCATTCTATAGCAAAGATACTTGGCTCCGTCTGCTCTATCGAATCCCGATCTGCAATAAAGCATCAAATAGCCAATTCTTGCACTGCTCCTTTAACAGCTCGCTCCTCGCTTGCATCCAAGTCCACAGAGCTCTTGGCTAATGAACGACGACAAGGAATCCTTCTTCTTCTTGCCTTTTCAGGTTTCTGCGTTCGCAAAACAGGAAGAATCACATTCCCAAAAAGTGCGTATGTGCAAAATGCGTTAGCGCACATTTATCCCCCGAAAAAATGCGTAGGAGCAAAATGCGCACGCGCACATTTATCCTCCCCAATTTGGTGTCTCTATCGCCATTCGTTTTTGCCCCGACCGTGTCGTGGCGATGTCGGGAATGGATCGCGACTCGGTCCTGAAGACGCGAGCCCAGCAGTGGCAGCGGCTTCAAGCGCGTCGCTATGCCACCAAACGGCAGTTCGCGTATGCCGCCCCGGTCAAGGATGACATGCCTCCCGAGCATCTTCGGAAGATCGTCCGTGATCACGGTGATATGTCGAACCGAAAGTTTCGATATGATAAACGTGTTTATCTTGGTGCATTAAAATATGTACCGCATTGTGTTCTGAAATTGCTCGAGAACATGCCGATGCCCTGGGAGCAGGTTCGCACTGTCCCTGTCTTGTACCATGTTACGGGAGCTGTAAGTCACAAACTGATTTTTTTGATTAATCAACAATTTTTTTACTAATCTGAATTTTTTTTGTCAATATTTTCCTTTATTAAGTGCTCAACATTAGTAACGTGCGTCTTTGAGAGCAATTCTTGGGAATATAGTTTTCTTCCTCTGTTCTGGTCATGATGTTGATGTTCTTTTTACAAAGTTAACGTTGATGTTCTTTTTACAAAGTTGACTAATATTCTTCTTTAGGTTACTTTTGTGAACCAAATTCCTCGGGTAATCGAACCGATTTATATCGCACAATGGGCTACTATGTGGGTTATGATGCGTCGAGAGAAACGTGACCGTCGCCATTTCAAGCGTATGCGTTTCCCACCTTTCGATGATGAAGAACCTCCTCTGGATTACGGCGAAAACGTTCTCGATGTCGAGCCATTAGAGCCCATTCAGATGGATCTGGACGCAGACGAAGATGAACCTGTTTATGACTGGTTTTATGATCATCGACCTCTGCAGCATACCAAGTTCGTGAATGGACCTTCTTATAAGAAATGGAGATTGCCTGTGCCTGTCATGGGAACTCTTCATCGTCTAGCGTCGCCTTTGCTGTCAGACATTGCTGATGATAACTACTTCTATCTGTTTGATCTGAAGTCGTTTTTCACAGCGAAAGCTCTCAACGTTGCAATCCCAGGGTAAGTCTTTTTTCGCAATGCTTTTCTTGTTTTGCGTTTTTGGGTGCTGCTCCTTGTAACAGTCTGAGATACCTATTCTATTTCGTTGATGTGGAATTTGCAGAGGACCCCGTTTCGAACCGCTTTATCGTGACGCTTTGGAAGAGGAAGATGAGGACTGGAATGAATTTAACGATATTGGCAAAATCATCATCCGAGCCCATATTCGCACTGAGTATAAGATTGCTTTCCCGTATCTGTATAACAGCAGGCCTCGTTCTGTCCATACTGCTGCTTACCATTATCCCGCTAGCGTGTATGTACATTCATTCGTTTATTTTGGTATAGATCTGATTATTCATGTAGCTTTGTTCGGGCGGAGGACCCTGATTTACCGGCTTTCTACTTCGATCCGGTTATCAACCCTATCTCTCAGTATCGTACTGCTGGTGCTGCGTCGAAAGAGATGGACATGGACGATGGCGTTTACGACGGCCTTGATGATGATGACGAAGAGTTCGAAGTGCCTTCGGCCTGTCGACCTTTGTTGGATGACTGGCCCTTGTTTAATGAACATACCGCTACTGGTATTGGCTTGTTGCATGCTCCAAGACCCTTCAACCTTCGCAGTGGACGGTATGGCTGCTGCTAGTGTTTTATATCGAAACTCATCTAAATGTAGAACCCGTCGTGCACATGACGTCCCCCTGATTAAGGCTTGGGTCAAAGAGCATTGCCCCAGCACGAATCCTGTGAAGGTTAGGGTTTCCTATCAGAAGCTGCTTAAATGTTTCGTTCTCAACGAGCTTCATCGAAAACCACCCAAGCCGGTTAAGAAGCGCAATCTTCTTCGAGCGTTTAAGCAGACCAAATTCTTCCAGTCGACCGAAATTGATTGGGTTTGTTGGTTTTTATGTTTTTTTTCTCTGCGCTAAAGTTCGTCTTAGGTTGAAGCTGGTCTTCAAGTCTGTCGCCAAGGCTACAATGTATTGAACCTATTGATCCATCGTAAAAATTTGAACTACCTGCATCTTGACTACAACTTCAATCTGAAGCCGGTCAAAACTCTGACCACGAAGGAACGAAAGAAGTCTCGATTCGGAAATGCTTTCCACTTAACTCGAGAAATCCTTCGTCTGACTAAGTTGGTTGTTGATGCTCATGTCCAATATCGTTTAGGTAAATGACTCAAATCTCTGTGATCATGCTTTTGTTAACATTCATTTTAGGCAATGTCGAAGCATTCCAGTTAGCAGATGGTCTTCAGTACATATTTGCTCACGTTGGTCAGCTGACGGGTATGTACCGTTACAAGTACCGCCTTATGAGACAAATCCGAATGTGCAAGGATCTCAAGCATGTTGTCTACTATCGGTATCCTGACGAAGCAATATGACGTGGAACGGTTCTCACATTTTTGTAGGTTCAACACTGGCCCTGTTGGTAAAGGACCTGGATGTGGTTTCTGGGCTCCTGGTTGGAGAGTCTGGCTATTCTTCATGCGGGGTGTCGTTCCTCTTCTTGGTAATTCACCTTGTTAAAGCTTTTACTTGTTGCCAACATTGCCCAGAACGTTGGCTTGGAAACTTGCTCGCTCGTCAATTCGAAGGCCGTCAGACGAAAGGTGTTGCTAAGACGATTACCAAGCAGCGTGTCGAGTCGCATTTCGATCTGGAATTGCGAGCTGCTGTTATGCATGATATTCTTGATATGATGCCAGAAGGTGTTAAGGCCAACAAAGCTCGGACAATTTTGCAACATCTGAGTGAAGCTTGGCGCTGTTGGAAAGCGAACATTCCTTGGAAGGTACGATATTATCCATTTTGCTTTCAATGGTTCATTCTCTATAAGGTTCCTGGGTTACCTGCCCCTATTGAGAACATGATTCTTCGTTATGTCAAAGCTAAAGCAGATTGGTGGACCAACGTCGCCCATTACAACCGTGAACGAATTCGTCGTGGTGCCACCGTTGATAAAACAGTCTGCAAAAAGAACTTGGGCCGGCTGACTCGTCTTTGGCTGAAGGTATCTATACATCTATTATCCTTCAATTTTTAACTTTTTTCTTGAATAGGCTGAACAAGAACGCCAGCATAATTATCTCAAAGATGGACCTTATGTGTCTTCGGAAGAAGCTGTTGCTATTTACACTACTACTGTTCACTGGCTGGAGTCTCGCAAGTTCTCGCCGATTCCTTTCCCGCCCTTATCGTACAAGCACGATACGAAGCTGCTTATTCTTGCTCTGGAACGGCTGAAAGAGGTAATTTTACTTGCTAGGTTTAGTTTCTCCTTCTAGGTTACTCAACATTTTTAGGCTTATGCAGCCAAATCTCGTCTGAACCAATCGCAACGTGAAGAGCTGGGTCTCGTTGAGCAGGCCTATGACAATCCTCATGATGCTCTAAACCGTATTAAGCGACATTTGCTGACTTCGCGAGCATTCAAGGAACTGGGTGTTGAGTTCATGGATCTGTATAGTCATCTATTACCTGTCTATGACATCGAACCACTTGAGAAGATCACTGATGCCTATTTGGATCAGTACATCTGGTAAGCAACAAAGCTTTTTGTTCGATTTGGTAGCTTTTTACTTTTCTATTTTGCTTAACAGCTTTTGTTTTTTTTTTTCGGGCCTTAGGTTAATCTATTTGTTGCAGGTATGAGGCGGACAAACGCCGTCTCTTCCCATCTTGGGTGAAGCCTGCTGATTCGGAGCCTCCCCCTTTACTTGTCTACAAATGGTGTCAAGGAATCAACAATCTTCACGATGTGTGGACGACTGCGAATGGCGAATGTGTTGTTATGCTTCAGGCTCGATTCGATCGCATGTTTGAAAAAATGGATCTTACATTGCTGAACCGTTTGCTTCGTTTGATCGTCGATCATAACATTGCTGATTACATGACTGCCAAAAACAACGTCGTCTTAACATACAAGGATATGTCACACACGAACTCGTATGGTCTTCTACGAGGTCTGCAATTCTCTAGTTTTATCGCCCAGTATTACGGGTTGGTTCTGGATCTTCTGCTCTTCGGTAATATTATTGGCTTCTCCTTGCTTTGCTATCTAACATTTATTGAAGGTCTCACCCGTGCTTCCGATATTGCTGGACCTCCCAATGCACCGAACGATTTCTTAACCTATCCTTCTGTTTCTATTGAGACCCGCCATCCGATTCGTCTTTATTCCAGATACGTTGATCGATTTCATATGCTGTTGCGCTTAACCGCCGAAGAGTCTCGTGATCTCATTCAGCGCTATCTGACTGAGCATCCTGATCCCAACAACGAAAACGTCGTTGGCTATCGAACCAAGAAATGCTGGCCGCGAGACTGTCGTATGCGTTTGATGAAACACGATGTCAATTTAGGGCGGGCTGTCTTCTGGGACATGACCAACCGTCTCCCACGAAGTTTGACAAGCCTTACCTGGGATGCCAGCGACACTTTCGTCAGTGTGTACAGCCGCGACAACCCAAACTTGCTATTTGATCTCTGTGATTTCGAGGTAATCTTTCATTGTCTCTTTCTGTACAATATGCTTTGTTTGCAATGTGCTCACCAGTTTGTCGACGTTTTGTTATGTGTGGATCTTTCTGTCTTTTAACACCACCTCACTTTCTTTGCCAGGTTCGTATCGTTCCTCGTATTCGCCTTCAAACCGAGGAATTCACCATGCGTGATGGAACTTGGAATCTGCAAAATGAGCAATCGAAAGAAAGGACTGCTCAGGCATTCCTGCGTGTTACCGATGACGGTATTAAAGCTTTTGAAAACCGAATCCGCCAGGTTCTGATGTCGTCTGGTTCTACGACTTTCACTAAGGTATCGATTTGATTTGCTATTATTTCAACGTGTTCAAAGTTTTTTTCAGGTCGCCAACAAATGGAATACATCGGTTATTTCTCTTATGACCTATTTCCGAGAAGCAGTTATCCATACTCAGGAGCTTCTCGACCTTCTTGTTAAATGTGAGAACAAGATTCAGACTCGTATCAAAATCGGTTTGAACTCCAAGATGCCTTCCCGTTTCCCTCCTGTTGTTTTCTACACCCCTAAAGAGCTTGGTAAGTACACCTGATTACAGATTTTTTTGTGTTCTTTTTGAAGCGATTTTGACGAAGTTGTCTCAATTGCAATTATGATTTCTCTTGTTGCTTTCACTTAGATTGACCTCTCGTTCTTTTGTTGTTAGGTGGTTTGGGAATGCTTTCCATGGGTCATGTGCTTATTCCACAATCGGATCGCCGCTGGTCTCAGCAGACTGAACTGGGTATCACTCACTTCCGATCTGGTATGTCTCACGAAGCTGATCAATTGATTCCGAACCTGTTCCGTTACATCCAACCTTGGGAGAGCGAATTTATTGACTCTCAGCGAGTCTGGGTAATAATTCAATTTTTGTCTGTTTCTGTGCATGAACTCACTGTTTATTCAGGCCGAATACGCTTTGAAGCGAAAGGAGGTCGTTGCACAGAATCGCAGACTGACGCTTGAGGATCTTGAGGATTCCTGGGATCGTGGTATTCCCCGTATCAATACTTTGTTCCAGAAAGACCGACACACACTCGCCTATGACAAAGGATGGAGAGTCCGCACCGATTTCAAGAAATATCAAGTTCTAAGGTAACATTCTTCTTCTTCTATTGGATTTACTGATTCTGTTTCAGATCTGATCCCTTTTGGTGGACCCATCAGCGTCACGACGGTAAACTATGGAATCTGAACAATTACCGAACCGATGTCATCCAAGCTTTGGGTGGTGTTGAGGGAATTCTAGAGCACACCTTATTCAAAGGCATTATTCTTTATCCTTGACTTGAAAGATTTATTAATTCGTTCATTTAGGAACCTATTTCCCTACATGGGAAGGTTTGTTCTGGGAGAAAGCCAGCGGTTTCGAAGAATCTATGAAGTTCAAGAAATTGACCAACGCTCAGCGTTCCGGTCTGAATCAGATTCCGAACCGTCGTTTCACATTGTGGTGGTCGCCAACTATCAACCGAGCCAATGTCTACGTTGGTTTTCAGGTAATCAATCACAGATTTGCGCGGTTTTATAATGCTAATTTGCTCCATTAGGTCCAACTGGATTTGACGGGTATCTTTATGCACGGCAAGATCCCGACTTTGAAGATTTCCCTGATTCAGATCTTCCGAGCACATCTTTGGCAAAAGATTCACGAATCGATCGTCATGGATTTGTGTCAGGTCTTCGATCAGGAGCTCGATGCACTTGAGATCGAAACAGTCCAGAAGGAGACTATCCACCCAAGAAAGTCCTACAAGATGAACTCGTCGTGCGCTGATGTCCTTCTTTTGGCTGCGTTCAAGGTCTGAAATTGTTTTTCTTTTTGCCTTACTATCAAGGCTCATAGTTTTTCAATGTTTAATGATTTATGCTTGGCTTTGTTTTGTGTGTACTGATGTACCTTAATAGTGGCATATGTCGAGGCCATCTTTGTTGATGGATACTGGTGATTCCTTTGATGCTTCTGCAGCTGCCTCTTCCTCCAAATACTGGCTCGATGTTCAATTACGCTGGGGTGATTACGATTCTCACGATATTGAGCGTTACGCTCGTGCTAAATTCCTTGATTATACTACCGATAGGTAGCCATCACAATCTACTCTTCATTTTTTCGCTTATTCGTTGTTTCAGTATGTCGTTGTATCCTTCTCCCACCGGTATCCTGATTGCATTCGACCTCGCTTACAACTTGTATTCTGCCTATGGAAACTGGTTCCCTGGTGTCAAATCCTTACTCCAGCAAGCGCTAGCTAAGATCTGGTATTGCAAAATTCCCTCAACCTCTTCATCATTAATTTTCCATCTTTAGCAAATCGAACCCAGCCTTATACGTTTTACGTGAACGTATTCGTAAAGGTTTGCAGCTGTATTCTTCGGAACCGACCGAGCCGTATCTTTCCTCTCAGAATTACGGTGAATTATTCTCCAACCAGATTATCTGGTTCGTCGACGACACCCAGGTTTATCGTGTCACGATCCACAAGACTTTCGAAGGCAACCTTACCACCAAGCCCATCAACGGCGGTATCTTCATCTTCAACCCGCGAACTGGACAGCTGTTCTTGAAGATTATTCACACTTCAGTCTGGGCCGGTCAGAAACGTCTATCTCAGCTTGCCAAATGGAAGACTGCTGAAGAAGTCTGCGCTTTGATTCGGTAATATTCAATTCTCGTAATTTTGCGTTATTTTAACTAACTTTTTCCTAGAGCGCTTCCTACCGAAGAACAGCCTCAACAGATCATCGTCACCCGTAAGGGTATGCTTGACCCGTTAGAGGTTCACTTGCTGGATTTCCCGAACATCGTTATCAAGGGATCGGAGCTGCAGCTGCCTTTCCAGGATCTGTTCCGTATTGAGAAATTTGGAGACCTGGTTTTGAAGGCGTCCGAGCCGCAAATGTGCTTGTTCAATTTGTACGACGACTGGCTCAAATCGATCTCATCATACACTGCTTTCTCACGTCTCATCTTAATTCTTCGAGCTTTGCACGTCAACAATGAGGTAATGTTTCAAGTTTTTTTTGGCATATTTTTTTGATGCTTTCTTCGACCCGAATTTACATTTTGTTGCTCGTTAAAATTTGTGTCTACACTTACTGCGTATTGTTTTGCTCTCTGTGACGCTGAAGATTTCTTGTTCATTCTGCGTGCGATTCAAGCTTTCTGGTTCAATTTCAGCTGATACGAAAATGTTACTAGCGCACCAAAATGATTTTACGACCTGGAAAGACCACAATCACCGAGCCGCATCATGTGTGGCCGACGCTGACTGACCAGGAATGGATGAAAGTCGAAATCGCTTTAAAAGATCTCATCCTGGCCGACTATGGTGCCAAGAACAACGTCAATGTCGCCAGTTTGACCCAATCCGAAATTCGTGACATCATTCTTGGCGCTGAAATCGCTCCTCCCTCCGTTCAGCGACAAGAAATGGCCGAGATCGAGGCTCAGAAACAAGCTCAAACTGCGAACGCTCAAGTCACAGCTGTTACTACCAAAACTCACGATGTTCATGGTACGTTTTTACTTTCGATGGTTTACCAAAACTGATCTCGGACTAGGTAACGAGCTCGTTGTTACATCGACTTCGCAATATGAGCAGACTACATTCGCTTCCAAAACTGATTGGCGAATCCGTGCTATTTCCGCTACCAATCTGTCGCTGCGAACATCACATATCTACGTTAGCAGCGACGACCTTGAGAACGATACCGGATGTACATACATCTTGCCCAAGAACTTGCTCAAGAAGCTGGTCTGCGTTTCGGATCTACGAACGCAGATTGCCGGTCTCATATACGGTCTCTCGCCTGCCGATAACGATCAAGTTAAGGAGATCCGGGCTATTGTCATGCCGCCCCAGCTCGGCAATCATCAAACAGTGACCATTAGCGTTCCTTACCCTGAACATCCCTCTTTAGAAGGATTACAGCCTCTTGGTAAGTTTTTACAATGCTTTATATTTGGCTCCATTCTCCTTTTTTTGCTTTTGAATCTATTCTCCCTGTGCTCCTGCAATTCTGATGGCTGTTTACACTTTCAGTTGAAGTTTTCAAATTCCACATTAGCCAAATTTCATTTATCTTTTGTTCATATATACTGATATTCTTTTATAGGCTGGATTCATACACAGCCGAATGAGCTTCCCGAGTTATCCATGCAGGACTGCGTCCAACACGCCAAGATGCTGCAAGATTACGAATCCTTTTGGGATCCAGCCAACGCCATCATCGTAACGTGCAGTTTCACTCCGGGTTCGTGCGCTTTGGCATCATATAGCCTCACGAAAGCTGGCATTGAATGGGGCCAGAAGCAGAAAGGAGCTGCTGCCATCAACCCGACCGGTTATGGTCCAAATCTCTATCAGAAGGCTCAGGTATTGTTACGATGTTTTTATCTTTGAGTTTGGATTAACAATGTCATAGATGTTGCTCTCTGATCGGTTTTTGGGCTTCTATTTGGTTCCAAGCAATGGCATCTGGAATTACAACTTCATGGGAATGGCTCACAGCGTGGCTCGGAAATACGCTCTCGCTCTGGATAATCCTCGTCCGTTCTACGACGATGTCCATCGCCCGAATCATTTCTTGAAATTCGCTGCTGGTGACGAGGGCGAACAACTCGTTTTCGATGATAACGCCCAGCTGGGTGCTGATGTCCCCAATCTGTTTGATTAAATGCTTCCCAAATATAAATAAATTTGCACTTCTAATCAGTATCCAAACAAAGTCAAAACATGGTGTGTTCTATGATCGTAAACTTCAACTTTCGATATCGAATGAAATTTTTGATTTGGCTTCATTTCTATTCTGATTCAGCCCACTGCCTGCAATATGATTACCGACAAAGTTTACTTTAGAGAGTCGGAGATACCAACCCGTCGTTTAATCTCCCAGTTCACCACGCACTCAGTTCGCGATGTCCTTGAAACGCTGTCGGTTAAACTGTTTAGTTTATTTAAAAATATCATAGAACGACTTAGGCCTCGAACGAAATCGTGCTGCACAACAGCTGTTCGAGAGGTTTCACATCTGATTCTTTCAAAATTGGACATCCTCCACAACGATATGGTTGTCACTAAAAATTTTCTGCAGATTTTTTTAACGCCGCAAGCATTTTGTTATTCAGGTCATCCTTCGATTTTGAGTTACTTCACGAAGCGTCGGAAAGGGTTTAGGGTTAAAAAGAATA